>JANTPZ010090805.1:0-10239 GCA_025593235.1 Vachellia pachyceras | reverse complement strand
CATTAGCTGCGCATGGTGTTGTCGATATAAGGACCACATGTTGTCAACACCAGCGCATGGTGTTGTTCATAACAGGACCTTATGTTGTCAACACCATTCTGTTGTCATTAGCAGCAACAACTCATAACTTGGACATTATACACTTATAAATCACAACACAATGGACATAGCAGAATTGCACATAATACTCATAACCATTGATTAAATATGGAATTACATAATTTTTTGTACACATAATTGTCAATGAAGTTGATAAACAAGAATTGTCAATGAAGCTCCTCGTCTAGTACAATAAACCTAAGATTCATTCTATCGCAGTTTTGCATTCTTCTGGTATCCCTCCAGTATATACATGACTTTTTGCCTATGTATGTTCTTTGGGTTAGTGACTAGCCACCATAAAACGTTAATCTTCAATTGGTGAAGCTGCCTTTTCTTGTGGTCTTCTTCTTTATGCTCTTTGCTGCTGTATGTCCTCTTGCAGATACAGCTGCTTCGTGTAATCTCCTATAGTAGGTGAGATTGTCCACCAGTGAGTCCATCACATAAAATCTCATCGTTCTTGCATGATAGCCTAAGCATTGTTTCCACCAGGCAAGAAGCAATCAAACGAGATAGGAAAAGGAAAGCTTAGACAGGGTTGGAGCAACAAAATTATCAAGAGAGGGAGTGGGGATTAAGGAAAATACAAAACTTGACATATTAACTAATTTAACTAAAATCCTTAATCTAATGAAATTAGGATAAATAAACCATTCACTTAGGACAAGAACAACAAACAGTAATTGCTAATAAGATCTCAGCATATTATCATTATCTTCCACTGTCCACAGTTGGCTTGTCCTTCATGGGTTTTCTGTCAGTAACAACTTCAAAGACAGTGGGAAGATCATTGATCAACCTAAATAAGCACTTCCTGCCATAAACAATCAAATTCGTCATCAATATAAAGAGCCATGTGATTAGTAGCAAATCATATGAGGGACAACAACTAAAACAAGAAAAGAAATCAGCGATATTGCATCTACTAATATCCGTTCCTATTCTGGTAGTTTTACTATAAATGACAAGTGATTCAATTTGTTCCCCTCATAAAAATCTGTAAATCAAATGTTTCATATAATTTCTGCTAGCCAAAAGGTGCCAACAATTATTTTAATTACAAAACTGAGCATTATATATAAAAACAAAACCCACCAAATCATACACATAACCTTCAACAAGAAACCTTCATGAACATCTGAACTTTCTTTCTGTGCAGGGCCATTTAGAGGTGAAGGAGTATAAGCAGGCCTTCTTGAAGAAGACTGTGCACCAGCCTTGTGCCTAATTCGATGAATGGGTCCAACAGATCCATAACCACCCTCTAATGCATCACCTCTAGATTTATCCTGCATATCATGGTTAAGCAAACAATCTGATGTACAATAAACTGAAAACATAATAAAAAATCAACACAGGCAAAAAATTTAAGTCAGAGATGCGAAAGTCTGCCATATACTTTTGATCTTCTATTGAATCACCAAAAAAAAAAAAAAAGCATGTTAGTAAAGCCCAATTGCATGGTCATTGTCTTTGACAGGTTTAAATGGGCACTTAGCATATGAAACCATTCCAATTACTCAAGCTAGCTTAGATTATCAGGAGTTAACATGTTAAGACAGGAATGACTCTCATTACCTATTCAGCATTAATAATTAGGCCAGGGGGGCTATAGCCACAAAACATATAGGATAACCAAGTCTTTTCTGTTCTTTTGTTCCTTTCTTCCTTTCCTTCTCCCTTTCTTTCCTTTTTTATCCTTGGGTAAAGGGATAACTAGTTTTTCTTTGTTAGTTTAAAAAAAAAATTGAATCGGTTCACTTCATATTCTAACAAATCAAATCAACCAGAAAATCCACAAAAATCCAAATTAGAGTATGTACTTTACAAATTCTTGAACAAAAGAAACACCACTATTTAGAGACAATCAAGAAATAATCGTTAAACCAAAAGATACCTGAAGATACATAGTCTGTGATTGATGGAGGGGAGTTGATGTCATGTGATTGTAATTGTCTTGCATATTAATCGACTAAACAAACAAAACAATATCATTACTCCATATGCAGAAAATCCTCGAAGCATCACAGTAAGCAATAAAGTTCTTAAAACAAAATGTACCCTGGACCTGGACCACGAGAGCAACGGCGAAGGCGAGGCTTCCAAGCTTTAACGATGGTAAATGATCAACCTGCGACACCAACGGCGAGCTTCAGATTTCCGTCAGAGGCAGACAGCAATGGGGTTGATGACGAACTCAGAGGTGCCGATGCAAGCTTTAGGTTAGAAAGAAAGACAGAGTAATGCAATTGAAAATAGAAAGGGGAAAAAACAATCCTTTGACAAATTATCAGGATATAATGATCTATTCCCTTCTGAAATTAATTCCCCGTGCCTTGGATCTGTGGATAAATATTATGAATTTTGAGATATTTTTCTAAATATTTTTTATAATTGGGATCACACAGTAAATCTCCCTTTAATATTTTGTGGTGCATTCATCATCTCAACGTATTTTTTAGGTCGTTCAACCCCTAAGTGCCTGTTTGGGAAGCCATTTTCCCAAACGGTGCACGTAAGTCGAGACAAAACCATCTCGAAATCTGTAAAAACCATCTCGAAATTCATAAAAACCATCTTGAAATCCGTAAAACCATCTCGAAATTCCCAAAATACCTCAAAATCTACAAAATCCATTTTTCCAACGGAGTTCCCAAACAAGCACTAAAAGGATTCTAAAGTACTTTTTGAGAGTCAGGGTGATCATCAAAGGAGATGGGCCATTCCAACTCGTTAGACGTGGACCTTTTGGATCATATTTTTTTTATTTTTATGAAAAAAATTATTTTAATGGGTATAAAATTTAAAATAAAATTAATCTCTTAACAATCATATATTTAAATAATGATTTTTTATAAAAAAAATTGTTAATTTTCAAAAAAATCACATATGAACCATAAAAATTATATTTTAATGGTCCGGATCTACTTGATTGGGGGAGCTCATCACTTTAGTGAGTACCCTACCAAATCCGAAAAAAATACTTAAAGTCGTTGGATCACCTCAATCCTAAAATTTAGCACATAATTTTCAGGACATTCTCGTTTACTAGGTTTTTTTTTTGGGTCTTCATTTGAGATTTTCATACATTTAAAGAGACTTTTTGAGTATTTTCCCCATGTTTGTGGGAACGCGTACAATACTGTGGGAGGTATCTCGCTAGCAAGCCAAAGTGAATTGAGTTTGGAAATATGTTGGAAAAAAGAATTTATGGATTCTGAGAAGAATTCACGGGTTTTAAGAATTTTTTATGATTTTTACTGATTTCAAAATACTTTTTATTTTGGTTTGTGTACACCGTTGGGAGAAAGATTTCCCAAACATGCACATATAAAATACAAATTATTAAATTGTTTGTTTGCTGTCAGTTTTCTTCGAAGTTGGATTGAAAGTTACTGGAAAGTTTGCGTGAAGGGAGATAATTTTCAATAATTTCAGTTGAAATATAATGTTATATTTGATTTTTAAAATGAAATTAATAGTATATCACATTAATATTTGTTTTTTTAAAAATTAATAGTAGATTGCATAATATAGTAAAATTCATCTCTAGTTTCATATTCTTTTTTCTTTGATTATGGAGTGTTTGGGAAAGCTGCTAAACACCTTAAACGCATGTTCAATAGTATTTTTTCGCAAAACGAGATAATCTCTTTCACATATTTACCTCGTAAATGACAAAAACACGTTATCTACCGCTTTCCAAAACGGGCCTATATTAGGAGAATCGGGACATCTATGTATTACCAGTTCACTCTTTTCAAATAAATTTAGTATAGTAAAAGGGGATTTTTTTTTCATTTTATATAATTATATTTTCTTACCAGACGTTAATGTCACGGTATTAGAAAAAGGAGATTAAATAAATAAAGTATAATTAAAAAAAATTTGTAAATCTTTAAACCCCCATCTTGCTTCCATACAGTTATGCAATCCACAGATTTCATGAAATATGATTTGTAAAAAATAAATACTCTTCCAATCTTAAAATATGGTGTGGGTGAGATAATTAATTCACGAAAAGTAAAAAATCACTTAATTTTTTAAAAAATCACTTAATTTTTTAAATAATAAATACTCTCCAGCCCTTGAGATGTAATTGAAGAGTTAAAATTGATCATAAAAGTACAATATATTTCCATTTTTTAAAATTTTTTAAATTATCTCTATCCATGCTCCCGGTAATAAAATGTGAGAAAGAACTAAGGAAAATGATTAGGGTATTTGTAAAAGAATAGCATATTAATGAAGTTAACTAATATCTTTAAATTAATCAAAATTGATAAATATATCATATATTTAGGATCGAAGAGAATAGTGTACTCGTTTGGGAACGCAGTGGATAAGTACTTTTACGTAAGTCGAGGTAAATATGTGAAGGAGATTATCTTGTTTTGCGGAAAAACACTGTTGAACGTGCGTTGGGCTTTTAAAATCAAACCGCCAAACAAGCCAATTATATTCAATTAAAACTGTGATTGTTGTAAATGAAATTGTAATTTTTAAAAGTCGTGATAATTTTTTATTAAATTATATGGGTAAATATTTGAATGAAATGGAATTTGAGGAATTAAAATCATTGATTTCAAACCTTGAAACCAAAATAAAAATGAAGGCAAATTTAAAGTACCAATTCTATACGGTTGCATACACCGTGCTCTTACTTTGTGATTCGGAGACGGTGGGGGGGCGAATTTCTTTGAAAAGAGGTGAAGATGTGCTCTTGATCCTTTCAATTCGTAAGAGATTTTGTTTATCCTTTGATTTATTATTTGAAATGAGATGTTTTTGCAGTCATCTAATTTATTAACCAAGACTTTATACACGCATGCTTTTTGCTTGCATTCAGTGGGCTGAAATGGTACGGTTTCAAAGTGGAACTTGCGGCATCTCAAAAATAATTATGAACTTAAAAGCCTAATTCATGGATGACTTCCGCATTTAAAGTATGTGTTTGAAAATGTACTGAGAGAAAGAAGTTACAAATTTTAAAATGATTTTACAGATTTTAAAATAGTTTTTATAAATTTTAAGATGCTTTTGTTTCTCACTACTCATATTCTGGCTTCTAGTCATGATGAGCCTAGAATTGGGATTTGTATAGGCTCCGTTTGTTTTGCCCGTTTGCACAACGGGTATGTTTACCGAGACACTTTTTCTCTAACATAAATTGTCTCGGAATCTGTGTCCGTTTTTTCAACGGGCTATCCAAACGGAGCCTTATGTAATGATTTTTCCCCCTTTCTCCCGTCCCTTTTTTTTAAAGTAACCGAAGGGATAAATCAACACTGACAACGCAAAGTTACAAATAACATTGAATTCACGAACTCCCATTCACGTAAAAGTTTAATAACATTTTGTTGGCCAAAAAAAAAGTTTAATAACATTTGCCAATAAAGTTGGATTAGCTGATAAAGAATTAATTAATTGTCTAAAAGGTCGTGGGTATAAATCCCTTACTAATATAATAATCTTATTGATGGACAATTTGTAAATACTTCTATAAATATTTTTTGAATCTGTATGCATGCCCTGACCTTAAGAATTATGATCCCAACTCACATAGAATTTATTTTACAAAAAGAAAAAGAAAAGCTTAATGGGCTGTTGGCAACACATTTGAAAACCCAAAAGCCCGTTCAACAGTATTTTTTTTGTAAAATGAGATAATCTATTTTACATATTTACTTTGATTTACAAAAAAACACTTTTTTTAATGTGATTTAAATGTGCCCAATGCCATTTGCCTACAAGGCTGTTGGACTTTCTCCCATGCCCTACTAACCTTATTCCACACCTACTTGCTTCTTTTCCATTTCACACATAAACATCTCTGCACAAACATTTGGCAGTTGACTTGTGTTTCAGCCTACCGCTCAAGGAACAACGAATGGAGAAGCGTTAGCAATGAAAAGTTGAAAACTGAAAAAGCCAACGCTTGATGGAACCGTAACACTTAATTACAGAATTACCCCTATGAGCTTCCTTACCTCGCTGTGCCTTGCACTCGTGAGCATAATACTAGAAACTTTTGGAGGTTCTCGGGGGTATATCGGAGATTGCAACCAAAAAGATAACTGCTACGTTTTAGCACGCTTTCGACGACTGTCTTCTTCCAAGCATTTGAATCTATTATATATATATATATATTCTTTTAATGAATTTTCAAACGGATCAAATGAACAAGCCCACTGAGAAGTAAGTCGTCTCCCCCCCCCCCCAAAAAAAAAGAAGGTAACCTTTTCATGTTGATCGAATTGCGCATTTCCCCCCCTTGAATCTTGACGATCGCCTCGTTTGATTCTTGTGATTTCAAAAGTAAGCTTCTCTTCATCTTTTGTTTGGTCGCCGAGAAAATTTTGGAAACCGTTGCACAACTGCCTGGTCTTGAAATTCATTCCTTAGCAAGCAAACTAGCTATTGAATGACAATTCTTGTTTGCTTGCCCATATAAAATGTTGGAAATCAGTAGAATGAATCTAAATTTCGCTGCCATTTAGTCGTTTTCGAATTCTTCGTTCTTTCAGAGAATCTCCATTTGGTTGCTGACGATAAATCTGATTTTTAGAGTTTTGCAGGGTGAAATGGACCATGATTTTGTCATAATGAACCAGAGGTCTAGGAGGGCTTGCATGAAGCAAATACTACAGATGATGTTGCTCCTGCTTGTTTGTGTGTGGTTGCTATATCAGATTAATTGGTTACAAGCTCATGGAAGAGAAAGATTTGGCAGGCATCTCAGAAAATTTCAAGAACATGAAATTCTGTCGCTGGGACGTAAAGCGATTCTGCCATCATCATGGTCAAATCGTATCGCTCATTTTGCAGCAGAATCTGAAAATGGGACTGATGAGGGGAAATCAAGAAGGAGCGAGTCAGACCAGGAAGTGCAAGGAATTAACCATGAGAAGGATGAAACAGAGATATTCTTTTACAGGTTTCATGATGAAAATGGAGTTCCGTATGAAGAAGGTAATGAAAAAGAGCCTTATTATGCTGGTAATGATGATCCAGGTTTTGATTTTAGAAAGGAGATGATAATAAGAAGCAGAATTGGAGAACTGAACACTAGTGAAGCAATCATATTTTCTGGAGATGTTAATGATATTGAAGGTGATTCTGAGAACTCATTCTGACACTTAAGGAATATTATTCTCTCTTCAGCCTTGCAAGAATTGTTCTTCGGTGTCGCAAACAAGAGCTCGTAATAAAAATCAAATAAGCAGCATCATGTACATTTCCCCCCCTCAAAATTTATGCAATTTTTTTTAAAATCAAGTAGCAAATCTTTATACTTTCATTTCATTTTTAATCAAGTTCGACTATTTTTATTAGATTCTTATAGTTCTTCAGTTATATGTATTAGTTTTTATACTCATAGAAAACCAATTTAATATATGAAGAAGTGTGTGGCTCCTTTGATAAATTATCATTAAATGTAAAATTAAAAAGCAACCACATTGGATTTAATGTTAAAAAATTTAAAACATTAAGATGGTTAGGTTTAAATTTTGAAATGCTAAGGGGACATGTGCAATTGATTTAACGTTTAGAAATATCTTATAAAATTATTAACTCATGTAGAATGCAATATAGGATGTCACGTGTTTTTATTAGCTTATCTTTAACTGGTTTATGATAAAAAATAAAATGTCTTAGATTCAAACTTTGGAATGGCATGATTAATTAAGTACCCATTTTATTTTTTAAAATTTTCCTCACACTATTTATGTTAACCATGCATATTGAAGGAATTTACATGGATCTAGATAACTAATCTAATTAAATTTTTATAAATGAAAATGTTTATTAGTTTTTTTAGTTTTTGTAAATTAATAATTTAACTCATGCGTGCAAGAGAAAAAAACCTCCAATTGAATGAGGCAGCGTGGCAGAAGCAGCATCCTGGACCAAATCCACGGGTCACCACGCAATAACATTTCGCCACGTCGGAAAGCCCAGTGACATCTTCGTCATTAAACATTTAAACAAAAGGGAAAATAAAAAAAATGCCAATGCCAAAAGATGCCGGAATAAGCGGGGAAAATGTAGAATCTGCTACTTCAATATTAAAAAAAAGGCAAAATAATATAACATTATTAAAAAAAATTGCTATTGAGTTATAAAGAAATGATAGTATGTTAAATAATGTTATTAACCAATGTAAGATGAAAGCATCTACATCTATTATTACAATTGCCATTTCGTTTACAAAAGTGATTAATATTTCAAGTAATATTGTCAACCTTATGTTAGGTATTAATATCTAAAATTATATGTTGTCAAATTCGTTAAATAAATTATCACTTTATTTAAAAATAGTTAATATGTTAAATAATATTATCAATTAATTTAAAATGAGAGTATCTTTATTCAAGTAAAGTTTTATTAAAATTACTACCGAAGTTGTCAACGTTACTCGAAAAATCATCGGCCAGTTTCAAGTGTAGAAATAACATTTCTTCAGGTAAAAAAAAAATAACATTTCTAGATTTCTCTCTCATCAGCCATTTTAATAATTCGCGGAATCTGGAATTTCGATTTTTTTTAGATTTTGTCTAAACACAAGCTTCAGTTTATTTTTTTTTAAAAAAAAGAAGCCCCAGACCCGTTTTCGTCTTTTTGGATAAAAGGTATCTGCTTCTCAGACTCCCAAATTGAGCCTTCCCTCCCCTCTTCAGTCTTCCTTCTCGACGACGACTTCAATAGCTGGGGTCTCAGTCTCTGAGGCACGCACTCTCTTTCCCCAAGCTCAATTTGGCCGTCAATGGCGGCCTCTGATGCCTCCAACGGAAGCTCCTTCCGGAATGCTTTCGGAAGCGTCCTTTCGTTCTTCATCTTAATCCTGATCGGTGTTCTCGCCTTCTCGATCCGTCTCTTCTCTGTAAGAATTTCATCATTTCTGTCTCCACGGATCTGATAATGTAATTTTGTGAGATGCATTTTCTTTTATGAGTTTTTCTGATGCTGATTTCAGCTGCGTGAATGGCTGGCCAATATATTTTTGCTTATTTATGAGATCAGAAATTTCATTAGCGAAAATTTTCGTTTCTGGTTGATGAAAAAGTTATGGAAACAATGGTGGTGTCGTACTTATTGCTGCTATAAATTTGGCGTGGCTTGACTGGGCGATATTTATTGATCAATACGCTCTAAAATTCTAAATGCTGTCTTCTTCTCACCATATTCTGCTTTATAAGATATGGGTTCATAAAGTTAATTTCTCTGATTGCATTACTTTTTTTTTTACTTCCCCCTATTCTTTCTAGGAGCACCATAGTAATATATGCATTTCATTTGTTGATCAGAGTTTGTCTAGCAGTCCATGACGTTGCCATCTTGTTGTAATGATGCAGGTTATAAAGTACGAGAGTGTCATTCATGAATTTGATCCTTATTTCAATTATAGAGTCACTCAGGTAAGCTTTATGTGAAATGAAACATTTTCCCACTCATTTGCACATATTCTGGCGATGATTGACTAGTCTCTCAAACTGATGCTGTTGGTTTCCCCCCATTTTCTTAGTTGCTCATTAATGTAGGTTTAGAAATTTAAATTCATCATTATTGTAAGTGACATATTTTGTTATTTGTTGTAGTCCAATTTCAATTTGATGTGTTGCCAACTTGCTATACTGTGAATATATTCCGAAGATATTTACTCTCTTGTTTTGGTTCCCACCATGTGTGATTGTGTGTGACGAAGAAACGACTATATGTTTTCTGGAAAAAAAATCTATAGTAATGCAATGAAAACTCACAGAAGATGACAGGAGTATTGGTTGGTTTCAGTTTCTAACGAAGAATGGGATTTATGATTTTTGGAACTGGTTTGATGATCGAACTTGGTAAGTAGCCGGTGCATGAATTGAAACACTTTTCCTTCTTGATCATCTATTCAGTTTGACCAGCTTGTTATTGTTGAATTATGTTTCTAGTGTTGACAAGTGTCACCCCTTTCTTTCAAGGTATCCTCTGGGTCGTGTAATTGGTGGGACTGTCTATCCTGGTTTGACCTTGACAGCAGGCACCTTATGGTGGTAAGTATATGACTGAATCCCTTGGTTTTCTGTTGATAGCAGATATAATGTTTATGAATATTATTTTGTTGTTTATCCGAGTGCTGAATACTTTAAC
>JANTPZ010090804.1:0-28296 GCA_025593235.1 Vachellia pachyceras | reverse complement strand
GATTTAAATAACTTCTTTCATTCATTATCTGCCCACATCGTTGCTTCCAAATATTTCAAATAAAGTAAAATTTATTCTTAGGAAATACTGAAAAAATGAAGACTAGAAAAATTTATTCTCTATCCACATCGCTCTTTCTATTCATTCACAGTGAAGCAAATATGAATACTGAAAAAATGAAATATGAGAAGTTAGACAAAGAGCACTAAGGGCATATTAGTCATTATATGTTACATCCCTCCAAAAACCCCCCATTTTGGAGGGATACAAAATAAGGGGAGGGGAGGGGAGGGATTGGGGAGCAAAAATTTGGCTCCCCTCCCCTCCAATTTTTCATACCAAATGGGGGGAGGGGATCATTTTTCTTCCCCTTCCATCCCCTTCCCCCCAACCAAACAAAGCCAAAATGATAGGAGGGAGGCACAACACTGTTAAATGAAACAGATTTCATATACATAAACACTCTCTGTAAAGTGACTATGATCCATTCAAAGGGTTTGGTTCTGGTAAAGGAGGAGGAACAGAGAACTCAGAGAGCATCTCCATGAAAAACTTGTCCACAACATCTAAGTAAACTGGACACTTGAGACGAGAATAGTAATGAAGTGCCTCTTCTATGTCCAGTAGATGCTCCACGTCATCAACATCCATCATCTCCATTTCCTTCATCTTCTCTACCAAAACTTGAACCCTTCCTCTTCCATTATTTCTCTTCCCTGAACTCATATTTTCCTTCTGATTCTTCTCTTTCCGTCCATCTTCTTCTTTATCATGTCCATTTGCTTCTGTAGATTCAGCTGCATTCTCCATCTCTGGCTCTTTCGCTTTCGATTCTGATATGCTGATGCTGCTATTGTCTTGATCAATCATCTTTAACCTCTTGAGTTCGGTTTGCCACTGATCATAGAACTCATGGTAGAATTGTTCACTTGTGTAGGGCTCTGCATTGCCACTTCTGCGATGAGAGAGAGGATTGAAGGAGAATGATCTGGGTAGCTTTTGGTACTCACCAAAGAAGAAGGACTTGAAATTTCTAAGAGTTTTGTGAAAGAAAATTTTGGTCTTGCTAATGCTTTCTCTAGGAAGCATTTGTGGTTCTACTCTCTCAGAAGGCGATGCTTTCTCTAGGTTTATGGATTCCCCAACTCTGCCTTGAATCAGATTTACAGATAAAGAATCATTCATATATGGTGACTGGTTCCTCTTTAAAGATAAAGATAAAAGTGAACAATTCTAAGGGAAAATGACATCACTGAACTTTATAAAGAAGCTTCGAGACATTATAAAAATTTTCGGTGCTGAAATATAGAAAAATGAACACAGGCAGTATGACCATAGTGAAAACAATAATAGTAGACAGTGTTGGCTATATGATCACTCAGTAAGTCAGTATATAGATATATTACTTAACCAAGTCAAGTTTAATTACTTTATTATTGGTCGTTCTTTTTTTTTTTCTTTGTCTTCCACCATCCCTTTTCAAATAGTATATACTGATGGGCATGTTTGACAAAGCTTTTACACTTTCTAAAAGCACATTTAACAGTATTTTTTTGCAAATCGAGATAATCTTCTTCACATGTTTACCTCACCTTACGTAAAAACACTTCTCTACCGATTTCTCAAATTGGCAGTATATTCTTTTCCTTGACACTAATTAGACTCTTCCTTTAATGTAGTCATTTCAATTGTTCTTTTTTATGACAACACGTTCATCTTAGCATTCTTATTTCTACTACTATAATTTTATATTATTATTGTTCCTTTTATAATCAAACAGTTGCTACCATTGATTTTAAGAATTTTAGTTGTGATGAGATCATAATTTATTCTAAAGTTGTTATGTGTCTTCTCGTGGGTCTTCCACCTTGAACCTTTTGTCCTTGTCATTCTAGACTATCTATCTTTTGGGGGGCTCCAAGAACCAAGACCATATAAAGATTTTGTCCTCTGATTCGATGATTTTTCCTCTTCGGCCTGAAGATTTTTCAAAGCAGATGTTGAATTAAAAACTAAAGCATGAGATTGTGGTCCCTGAATACAATGATCAAGAAATATTGTGTTGCTTTGACCATTTGCTGTTGAAAGTGCAGTTGTATTGATTAAGATGCAAAGCTAAAGGTAAGGGATAAATAACAGATTATTACAATTAGTACCCTTCTAACTTTTTTCTTTGTTAAGCAATTTGAGACCTTTAATTTGGACCTAATAAATCAAAATTCAAATAGTCTTCATTTAATGTTATCTAAACAAATATTTAAAGAGAATTGCAAAGAAGCACAGAAGAAAAGAAGGGAAAATAAGTTTATCTAAAAAATATTTTTCATTCACATTGAAAGAATTTATATATGAATGGAATAAGCTGTCTTAGTGAATGCCAAATCAACCTATAATAATTCCAATTGAAAATTAACAAAAAAATGAAGTGTGAACTGACTAATATAAAAAGTAGAGAATGTAACCAACAAAAAATCTTACAATAAGTGGGCAATAATAAATTTCAGACTACAAATTAACAATAGATTTGTCTAAAAAAATTAAACAAATTCAGCACCCCAATTTATTTATTAATTTATTTAATTTCTTTTAAAAAAATTTGATCAATAAATAATTAATCATGAGTTGAGCTTCACTTGATAAAAGACTGATTTGACAATATATGTTTGTGAGTCAACTACAAAGCACACTTGATAATAAAGTAAACATGGCTCGTTTGGTAAGTTTAAATTGATTTTGATGGAAATTGAGATGGAGATCGAGATGGAAATGGATATAGATATGGAAAAAAGAGAGACCAAAAAATCAATTTGATGGAATTGAATACAATTCCATGGGTTACATCATGAAAATAATTTCTATCCATTTTGAATTCTATTTCCATTTCCGATTTTACCTCTCAATTCCACTATACCAAACATAAAAAATAAATTCCATTTTTAATTCCACCGTCTAATTCAACTATACCAAACATGGCATTTTAGATAGAAGACAGCGGTTTTGAACTCGTCGTTACTCAGTCCAGTCTGTAAATGGCATCAGAAATGTCAGCAAAACTACTAACTAGAAGCCAGAAGGCATCCAAAAAACCCCAATAGGTCCCAATTAGAACTTGTCAACGAGTCCATACTGTAAATGGCATAACGAATGTCGGCCCAAATTTTGAAAAGTTATCAGATAAAGCCCAATTAGGTCCAATAACGAAAGTTCAGGCTGGCCTTTTAGGCTTATAAATTGAGCCCATGGGCTTGACCTTAGCAATTTACTTCGATCAGTCCATACTGTAAATGGCATAAGGAATGTCGGCCCAAATTTTAAAAGGTATCAGATAAAGCCCAATTAGGTCCAATTCACTTTAGAACTTAACCATAAGCTCGTATAAAACCCATCCGCCGCTTTATGCTCTTGAAGCTGAATCTAGGGTTTCTGGGAGACAATGGTACATTCCTCTCTTCCTCCTTCCCTCTCCATCTGTAACTTGAAATGCGTTTATCCTCATGTTCAACGAACAAAACGCCTGCTCCTTTCTTGAAGGCGATCTATTTTCATCCTGAATTTGGACTCTGATTTTGTGGTGCTTTAAATGGAACGCAGGGGAAGGGGACAGGAAGCTTTGGTAAGAGGAGGAATAAGACCCACACTCTCTGTGTGAGGTGTGGCCGTCGCAGCTTTCACCTTCAGAAGAGTCGCTGTTCGGCATGTGCCTTCCCTGCTGCTCGCAAGAGGAAATGCAAGTCTTCTTTTGGATTCCATACATATCACTTTTATATTAGATTAAGATTTTGGCTTTGAATTGTGATTTCTGTGTTACAGTAAGTTTGATTCGTTTTAGGGTATGAATAATCTCATTTCTTGATCATGATTTGCAGATAACTGGAGCATCAAGGCCATCCGCCGAAAGACCACCGGAACTGGCAGGATGAGGTACTTGCGTAACGTGCCTCGAAGGTTCAAGAGCGGTTTCAGAGAGGGTATGTAAAAGTTTATCTATCTTAGTATGCTGTGATGAGGTTTAATGTTTGATGGGTTCTTAGTTTAGTATTTTACTGATCTGTTCTTCTGGGCATTTTGATTCAGGTACTGAAGCCGCACCAAGGAAGAAGGGAGCAGCTGCCACAGCTTAAGTCTATCTTAGATCGTTGTTTCCCAAGTCTTGGTAATGAATTATAGGTTTTTGAAGTTTTTATTGTGGGGGCAAGCATTTGATAATCATTTGCAGTTTCTATAGCCTCATTGCTTCTGTCATTTTTGTCTCGAGTAATATGTAGTTGCTTTAATTTAAATGAGAATACTTCAAGACTTATTTGTTGTTCGCTGAGATTTTATGGCATCTATAATTTTGGTTTTACATTTGTTGGCCCAAAGGAAATCCCGTAATGGTTTACTGTATTCGCTGATATGTTTGTTTCCTAGTGAACTGTGATTAATTGAATTATGGTGCCCAATTAACCTATTTTGCTTGTGACTACTTTCTATCCTCTGCTCACCCTTTGTGTAGTTTGATTTCGAGTATCAGAGGGATTATTATTTGTTGATTTCAAATCCAATTTCCTGATTTGTATGGTTTTGGCTGAAAACTTGTTGAAGTCTGTCACTTAATGAGGGTCCTAACACCATTAGTAGTAGCTATCGGATGCTTGGATGTATAATTTCGTGGGATATAATGTAGGGGCTAATTTTTGCCTAAGCCCCCAGCGATGTGATGATAACCTCTAATCAATTCTAAATTTGTAGATTTATTCAAGTAATCCTTGTTTCTAATTAATGCTAAACTTGTCTATTAATTAATGCAATGGAATACTCCCTACTTTCTTTTTGTGAGGAACAACTACCACAGCACCTTGTTTCTAATTATAAGAAGCATTCTAAAAGTTTCATTGAGTTCCTGGTTTGTCTCATTTAATTCCTCAATTTAAATTTGATTCATTTATTATCGCATGTCTTAAAGGTCTATATTTTTATCTCTTTTAATCCCTCTCTTTCAATAATTAAGCTCTTTTTTAGACTAATGTATTAATATAAATAATCGAATCCCTACGCAAAGATGCTTGTATGTATTGAAATTCAATTTCTACCTTGAAACGTGATACCACCTCTTGCTCAATTACAAAAGTTGGCGATTAACTTTTGGAAGTGTCATTTAACCTTTTGATACAAGGGTTAAGGTAGATAATCTAACGAGGGGTGTAATTATATCAAGTTGTCTTTATTTTATCTTATATTTTTCTAAGGAACATGTCAAAAATTTAGCATAAGCTCATAAATTGATGTGTCGTGGGGTTGATTGTTGATAAAAATAAGTTTACGAGACAAAACTACTTGCTTTTAGATCACACGTTACGCTAATTGCAAATATAGAACTGAAAAGAGAAGGTACATTTCGACCCAAAAATATAAAAAAGGTATTTTTCATCCCTTTAATATTAGAAAATGACAGTAGGATTTTTTTTTTATCAAACGTCAATAAAAAGGCAAAAAGAAAGGAGAATGGAGGGTATAGTAGAGAATAAAGTAAAATGTTCCACAAAAAAAAAGAAATAAAGTAAAATGAACAACGTTATTTGTGAATTATGAATTCGGCCTAAGAGCGATTATTTCAGCAAAAAATTATTGGAGGGGCGCACTTTTCTTCCTTTTTGTCCTATGCGCGGAAGAGTAAAACACCTACAGTTTGAGCCTTCTTAACATCATATCAAACATGCTCTAAGTTATTAGTATAGTCCGTCTTCCTAATGCAAGACCTGAAAATGAATGGTTTGGCCAAAACTACTTATGACCGGAACGACTTGTTGAATAATGAAAGTGTATATGTCGAAGGGCAAGGGGTCCCATCTCTCTCTCTCTCTCTCTCTTTGGATTGCAAAGGGCAAGCTAAGCTTGAGATAAAAGAGTACAAATAACACTAATGATTATACCCTATCCTTGACAGTTGGTCAAGCAAAATGTATTCCCTGCAACTTTGTGGCACATCCAGAATAGTGTATGTTTGTGTGCTCTTCACATGAGCTCCTCGCGTTAAGATATCAGCGCACTTCAAGATGTTCCTGTTGCTTTGATGTAGCTCCACATTCCAATTGTCATATAGTAGAGTACGGGTTGCTTCTATCTCCTGACGAAGATGGTGATCAGGTCCACTATCTCTCATCAGAATGTTGATTGCTTCCAATGAATCTGAGAAGACTTAGATATCCCTAAACTTCAATGCCTGGCATACCTCCAGCCCAGTTTGGATTGCCATTATATCTGCCCCTGTGATCGTGGCACTCTCGAGTTTTCTTTGAAACCCTATAATCCATCGTTCTTGCTCATCTCTAATGAGCCCTCCACACGCATCTGGTCTAGGCCTCGAATTGAGGCATCAACGTCCAATCTAACTGATCCAGCAGGTAGTGGCCTCCCGTACGTCTCTCCACTATCGTTCCCCTGAAAAATTTGGTGAGAAAATCATCCACCCGATGCGTCTTCCATTATATGAAATATACATCAGTGGAAGATCTCCTTAGTTGAGGCTCCACTGGACTCGAACAGTTGAATACATCTATTCTTCCAAATTATCCAGCAAACGATGGCAAATTTTTTTTGCCCATGGCCATCGGTGAAACCTAGCCTTCGCTGGTTGATGCATGCCATTCCATGTAAGCCAATCCTAAAAACCACAAGAAAAGAAAGCAGTATACATATTAGGGTTTAGAAATTCTCTCCACACTTCTCTCACTTTCTTGCAATCTCTCAAGGTGTGTATAATTGTCCCCTCACTATTGCAGCCAATAGGGCAATCTCCTATCACTGACAAACCTCTCCTAGCTCTCAAGGAGTTGGTAACCAGCCTCTCATGGGTTGCTTGCCACAAGAAAAATTTATCTTTTCAGACATCGGCCAACATCAAATCTTACGAAACAACGGATTCACCCCCTCTACACAGTAGGTCCGGTAAGGAATGCATAAGTAGATTTAACAGAAAATTTACCATCATGGGAGCCTCTCCAACAAAACTCATCATCCCTGGTATTAGATGGTGGCTTGATCCGAAGGATAGAAATAAGGATATGATGAGGTAGGAATCAAGCCATTTTCCCACATCCCACGGTTCGCTTTAAGTTATAAAGTCCGCCACTCTTTCTTCAGGGTCGATACCATCCAGATTTTGAGTAACCAACTTTATAAGCCGTTGTTCAAGAGGAGTCCATAAGTCCCACAAAACCTTAGTAAACAGGCCACTATTCACTCTCTTACCCGCCCCCGGAATGAAAACCTCCCAAACTTCGGCAATAGCCTTCCAAGTTATGGAGTTATTTTTCTTCTTCATCACCATCGGCACTAGGTTTGCTCCACAATCATACTTGGCTCTCAAGCACTTGATCCAAAGGGCATTTGGTTTAGTGATTATGGCCCAACAAAGTTTCATAATAAACACCTTTTTTTTTATTTCAAGATTTTTAATGCTCAGATCACCATCTTTCTTATGCCTCATGATTTGGCACCAAGCGACAAGGTTGATTTTCCTCTTATTTTCCTCATATCAATATCATGAAGAATTCCTTTCGGCAAAAGGGCTAACTGCATTTGGTATGAGGGAATGGTTGATATAACTGATTTAATAAGAGTAGTTCTGCCAGCCATAGTTAAATACTTCCCCTTCCAAGATGAGAGTCGCGATTTGACCTTTCTCGTTATATGACCAAAGGTCTCTTTCCCCACTCTTGAATGGATGAGGGGAAGGGGTCCCATCTCTATGGTTTGTTGCTTGTAGACTTTCATTCTTAATCATTATCAGTGGACTAATTTGAATGTTTAATTAATAGTCACAACATAACCTTTTAAAAAGGTATTTTGTTGAGCCCATTTTTTTTTACCTTTAAAACAATCTTACTTAATGCATTATTTAATATTAAATGTGGATATCTCTTGGTGAGAATTTAAAATTTTGGTTTATTACGTTGTGAGAGATTAGCTATCTTTGTAAGTGATCAACACTGCTCATTGGGATGTTATATGGTCTCATGTTGGACATGTATAGTTGTTCAGCAGCGTGCAAGAATTATTCATGACGAGCTAACGATTGAAATTATCTTTAAACCCATCAAGTATCACCTCCCACGTCATTGAAGGCAATGGTAGCAATTGAACCCAATTCCCACTTTACTTATTGAAGGTCAATAGTAGCAATTGCATAATCTCTTAAAATTGGGTTCAAATGCATTGTATAATGTATAATTGATGTTTCAGAACATGATTCAATCACATTCAAGCCTAAATGAATGCCTAAAAAGGCCATCTATGTTTGTGAATGTGAATAGTAAGGTGAAGACCCATTCATAAGGTTCTAGGTTCAAGTTTTAAGATGATTTCCTTTTCATTTGCTTTGAACAAGGCCTTTTGATTTCTAGATGTTGTCATAATATGATCAATGTAATAAATAATATAATCAATGACTCGTGAAAAAAAAAACGAAAAATCTCTTCTTTAAATTCACTTATCATTTGTGTTGAATGAGGTACCAATAACAAAAACGAGTGTCCAGGTAAGTTTATAAACAGAAATTACAATCATGCAAATTCTTTTTTCTTAACTGAAATACATGCTACATTTGTGATCACTGGAGAGTGAACTTGTGACATCCAGCTATACTTGCAGCAGTCTAATTAATCATAAATTTTAAATATTTTAGTAATTATCAATATAAAATATAAAAATGATACTACTCAAGTTAAGGCAATGAAAGACTAATGAAATGATTGCATTGCTATCAAAATTTACAAAATAGTTCCGCTGCAAGCCAAAATCAATGGATGGCATGGCAGGTTACGGAGACAGATGGGGCAACCAGAATGTAAGCAATACGAACACCAAATTTAGAAAACACTGCATTCATAACTATGTTTCTCTGCAGCTAAATCAGAAGAAATCATCTTCACTTGGACTTAAACTCGCCAAATTTGTGTTGTTCTTCGTGAAGTTGCTTGAAGGCATAATCTAGTTCTGGAAACGCCGATAATACAAGTAACTCAAGAAGGTCATAAGCCAGCTGCTTCAAGCATACAGGTGACTGTGACAATGGAATGAAGTAGGGTCATTAAATTGCAACCGAACTAAATTGTGATCAAATGAATGGTAATAATCATTTGCTCCCGTCACCCATAAAGAGGTTGCATTTACGATAGAGCATCAATGTAAGATTGATGTTCTTATCTTTATTTGACAATAGATCAATATCTTGATTATCTAATTAATTTTCCTATATTAAAACCTATAAATAAAAGTAATAACATTTAACTATTAATATAGCAGGAGCACTCAGTTAACTTGAAAAATTGGGATGGTCAGCTGCAAGAGTAGAGTAGAAAGATTATAGATCTAATTATAGAAATACATGTCTTTGAAAATGTTAGATGTGGAAAGAAATATTCTGAAATTCCCGTTTATTGATGTACCCTAATAGGGTATTTATACATTTAGAGAGTAATACATAATTATAATCAAATCCCTACAATATCTAACCAAATCCCTAATATATCTTACTAATATCTAACCAAATCCCTAATATATCTTAACACTCCCCCTCAAGTTGGAGCGTAGATATTAATCAAGCACAACTAGTTACAAAGGTAATCGACCTGTTTTAGACTCAATAAGACAAAGATCCTAAACATTGGAATGAACTAATTCAAAGGGAAAAGTAGCCTTTTTATTGACTTAGTAGGACACCAAAGATAAATGACCTAATCGCCAATGAACATCAAAAGGAGATGCACCACCAGAACAAGCAACCGAACGACGATCATCAGGAAGTAATCTTTGTTCCCGGCACAAGGAAGGGTCACACCAGGGATCAAGCAAAATGATGAAAGTACCGAAAACAAAAGGAACCGCTGCAACTACACCAGGAGCCAGCCAAAAATAAGATAGAAACGCTAGAGCTATACCAAGAGCCAGCCAAAGACAACATAAAATCTGCTGGAGCTACACCAGGAGCCAGCAATAGAGCCCTACAGTGCAAACGAAAAGAGCCCATAGATAAAACTTCAAACCAGTACACGAAACCACCAGGGGAAGGACGGAAATGAGGAGAAGAAGACGGAAAGGTAGAGCGCCATCAAAAACTAGCTGGAAAACGGCGTCACGCGCCGACACGTGAAAAAGGAGGCGAAACTTCAGACAGCGCGTGAAGCTCACACGCTCACCGGACGGCGACGAAACTTCTGGGACGGGCCGATCGGAACCTCCTGACTCTACTGGGCCGGCGTGTGTAAGAAACGAAGGCGTGCTCTGGATAGATCTAGAACGAGCAGGGAGACACGCTCTAGACATGGAACGAAGTTTGACATGAACGGAGACTGGAGACGTTCGCCTGGACGCTCCATGCACAGCCATCGTATCGACAATGGCTCTGATACCATGTTAGATGGGGAAAAGAAATATTCTGAAATTCCCATTGATTGATATACCCTAATAAGGTATTTATACATTTAAAGAGATATACATAATCATAAACATATCCCTAATATCTCTCACTAATCATAACCCTAATATATCTCAATAATATCAATACTAATCATATCCCTAATATATCTCAAATTCTGAAATTCCCATTGATTGATATACCCTAATAAGGCATTTATACATTTAAAGAGATATACATAATCATAAACATATCCCTAATATCTCTCACTAATCATAACCCTAATATATCTCAATAATATCAATACTAATCATATCCCTAATATATCTCAACATTCCCCCTCAAGTTGGAGCGTATTAATCATGCCCAACTTGTTACAAAGGTAATCGACCCGTTTTAGACTCAATAGGACAAAGACTCCAAACAACAAAATAAATTAATTCAAAGGGGGACGTAGCCTGTTTATTGACTCTAGACCAATCTAATGATGATAAATAACTAAATTAGGGATAAATCTTCTTCAAAGACGTCAAAGATAAATGACCTAAACTCGATGCACCACCAGAACAAGCAATCAAACGCTGATCATTAAGGAAGTAATCTCTGTTCCCGGCACAAGGAAGGGTCATACCAGGGACCAAGCAAAATGATGAAAGTACCGGAAACAAAGGGAACCGCTGGAGCTACACCAGGAGCCAGCCAAAGATTAGATAGAAATGCTGGAGCTACACCAAGAGCTAGCCAAAAACAACATAAAATCCGCTGGAGCTACACCAGGAGCCAGCAATAGAGCCCTACAGTGCAAAGGAAAAGAGCTCATAGATAAAATCTTCAAACCAGTACACGAAACCACCAGGGGAAGGACGGAAATGAGGAGACGAAGACGAAAAGGTAGAGCGCCGTCGAAAAATCGCTAGAAAACGGCGTCACGCACCGGCGCGTGAAACATCGGCGGAAATTCAGACGGCGCGTGTTGCTCACGCGCTCATCGGACGACGACGAAACTTAGGGGAAACGCCGATCTGAGGATGGTGGGTCTCACTAGCTGGGTGTCCCAAGAAGCTGCTCCCCATGAATGACCAACGTACCACTCCCTCTACACGCAGACTCACTCTGAACAGACAACGCAAGGAGAACAACACACAGACTCCTTCTGCTCTATACGAATTACCAACACACACCCTCCCTCTGCCTCTGAACGCACACACTCCCGTGGGAAGAAGAACAATGTGGCAGAGGAGGAAAAAACCTTATGGCTCTGATACCATGTTAGATGGGGAAAGAAATATTCTGAAATTCCCATTTATTGATGTACCCTAATAGGGTATTTATACATTTAGAGAGTAATAATAATCATAATCAAATCCCTACAATATCTAACCAAATCCCTATCAATATCTAACCAAATCCCTAATATATCTTAACAGAAAACAAATAATCATGATTCAAGTGAAGCTAGTGAATTAAAAAGGCAATGTTCACAAGATTGAAACTAATCTAGGATAATAAAAGATGAGTATAGTGTTAATGCTACCATTACTAACAAACACCACAAAAACAAATATTCTCCTCCGATAAAATAAAAGCATCAAGAACTTGGAGAAGAAATTACCTGTAGAAAAAAATAGACATCCCTAGCACACTGTTCATACTCCTTGCGACCAACAAGACTGACAATTGTTGACGGTGGATGATCTGCATGCAAGTAGCAAGTGGGAGCAAGAAAGAAGCAGAAAAATTATCTTATCTGTTTATAATTAAGACAAACCACCTACTTAAATATAGATGAAATAAGGCATGCAGTTTGATCCCTTGAGTTTGTTTATAAAAGCAATTTAGTCCTAATTTCAATTTGAACAATGTGTTGACTGATATACAGTCAATAATCTAATCAAGACCATTTTATTTTAATTAATGTTGTCCATAAAAAGCAATTAAGGACAACTTCAAATTATTTTGTCAGGAAAAATGGCTCAGGCTTGTCTTTAATTACTTTTTTCCCAAACGATTAGAGAGACAAATATCTTCATTAATGCTTAAAACTAATTTGTTTTGTTGTCAATCAACAAACGTAAACAATTGAATATTAAATAATGAACAAACAGGATTGCATGCGTTACCTATCATTAGTGAATATACAAATTTAGCACGTCGATCTGCCTCCCTTTGCTGCTCATCGTCCATCCTAGGAGAAGATGCTGCTGTAGATTGTTGGCCAGGAGGTAAATTCTGGGATGAGCTTGGGGGCGGTGGCCTTCGTTTTGGATGCTTGGTTAAGAATATTCCATCAGGCCACAGTATCTATAGAAGTAGCACAATTGCTCATATCAGCATATCAAGTATTTATCAAAGCATCATACATTAAGTACATTGCTCCTTTCATGCTCGTTAGAATGCTCAATTATGGCCCAGAAATGTTATCAGGGTTGTATGAACATTAAGTAAATAATACAAGACGTAGATGTCCAGAAATTTATCAAAGCTAATGGCTATTTAAATGGTAAGCTTCCAAAACATTACAAATTCTATAACTTAGGCAGGTCATAAAATTACACGTTCAATTCGGCTGATCCCAGAGGCAACTACAGATCCCTTACGCAGAAGCTGGATTTTCTCTATCAACCAATCATCAAAGGCATCACCCATTCCTAATTGAAGAATCTGTTTAGCCACCCAAAAAGCTTTCCGCCTGCATCAAACACAAGCTAAATATTATAAGCAAAAACTTGTAGACCTCAACCAAATTTTTACATTTACGATAAAAATGATTTAACAAGCTACCTAATCCAGCCACCGTCATGGACCTGGAAGATAACATCAACCAGATCCAATATGGGTACACTCAAATTTGGCGGCACCCACTGCATCAAAGAATTCAATATTATCAGTAACAGCTGCCATCATGATTCACGGATATAATAAATGTTCCAGAAGAAAATAGATCAATAATTGAATATTAACTTTCACTGAACATTACAGAATGTCTTGGCCAAAAGAAAAGAGATGACAGAATGCATCTCTTTCATCCATTCCAAAAACTAGGGATGAAATATTAAGTGACAACTAGAGATGAGTTATCTTGGGATCACCTCGGTAGGAATAGTATCAGATGAAGTATTGTGGAACGAATTAGGTTCCTTGTCTGAACCATTAGGCTGGCTTCCTTTCACCGTCTTCTGTAAGTTCTTCGGAGAAGGTGCATTATTTGATGCTTTAATATCAGCATTAATGTTAGAATTTTCTTTTGACCTTAGTCCATCAGCCATATGATTATTTCTTGCTCGCAAAACAGCATCCTTATTTTCTGTGCTATGGTTTTCTCTCCTTGAAAGAAAGGGGCCACTTGCAGATGTGGACAAATTAGAAGCTCTTTCACTCTTTTCAGATGGCTTGTCTTCCAGGTTAACTAGGATAGATTTTAATAAACAAAGAAATGCAAAACAGGTCAAAAAAGAGGGGAAAATAAAATTATTGCCATCCAACACTATACATCAAACATGACTCACCTGACAATGTTTCAATGATAGAAAATGAATTTGTGAATACGTAAGTCTGCAAAAATAACACAGTAATAAGAGATAATCCAAGAAAGACAAAACCATTAGGCAACACAGAGTTGATGCGTGGGACAAGAAATTGGACCTGCGAATCAACACTGAGAAAGTCCCATACTTCAATTGATCCTGAAACTGTTGGAAGCTGCATAACGTTCTGAAGGACAAAAAGACATAAATCAGCGAAAGTATAGAAAGCATGGAAGTGCATCAACACTGAGAAAGTCCCACATTATACAATAAATGCAAAGGAAGACATATCTTAAAACAGAGATTCACTCACTTGACATTTCATTTCTAAGACAATGCTAAAACCAATTAATTCATTCTTCTTTAATCAAGAGGAATGAATTGGTTGAAAATGATAATACACCAATTAATTAGAAAAATAGAAACCAGCATTTCATTGTTTAAGAAATAATGGACGCTCCAATAAAGGAGAGAAAGGAAGGAATTTGTTCCAAATATCATTTAACATATCTTAAGTTTTTACACAATCTGTGCTATCATGCTATAGTATTCGGATGGGTAATGGGGGGAACAAAGAAATGTCAGTTAAGTTGCTAACCTTTAGATATCTGTCCAGCAATATACACCGCTCCCGAATGATAGGCACATCTAAGCCTGTTGATAAAAAATGCTTTGGAGGCAAATGAAGACCATATTCAGGAAACTCTTTCAAACGCCTATGTAGCTCCTCAAAATGACGAAACCTTGGAAATTAAAAATAAAACTCAGTTTATGCATGCCTCAAGAGTACAAGAAGACAGCATCATATTGAGAAAAAATTGGAATTAAAACACATGGCTTAAAGAGAGAACAAAGGCTTATCACCTTCTTTTAATTGACCAACTGTTATTATTTACATCTGTAACGGATATGGAATAAACAGCAAATGTTCTTGAGTCACTCTTCACAATATTTGCGCCTACGACCTGCATCAAGGAACCAGCTTACCATTTTTCACGCACAAATATAAATGAATAAAAACTTAAAGTTTCATAGATCAAGGAAGTTACAGAAAATAAAGATAAGGTTACCTCGCATCTCAACTTAAAAAAAGAATCTGTTGCCAAGGAACTTTTCAGGGAATTTACAGAAGGTTCTGGTTTTGAAATAAAGGATGCGGAGGAAGAAGCAGCTGCTCCACTGTGAATTCTACCTAAATTTTCAGTATCAGCCTCATCACTAGAGTCTTCAGAGGTTGCTTGTTTTTTCATAGAACTAAGTATATCTTGTCCATCACCAAATAAGATGCTAGTTCTCTCTACTTCCTGCCATGTATGTGTGTTACGACCACTTGGCCTAGACCTTTTCCAGCCATATTGAGTTTTTGGTAGTCTTCGATAGTGAGAATGCCTCTTATTCATTTTCTTTGTAGTACGACCATCAAAATTTTCAAGTGGGTGATGTATATGTGAAACTGCCTGATTTCTGTTACTCTTTCCATCCCAAACTTTAGTTACAGGGGAATCAAGACCAGTTATAGTTTCATTGTCTTCAGAGTCATAAGAAGTACTACTGCCTGAATCAACTGTCTGCAAATGCATGTATTCATCCTCATCCTTTTGATATGATGTGACAGAAGGGCACGTTGGTCCATTCATGTCAGCCTGAAATATTGTGTTTTCTCCTCTGTACTGAGTGTTATGTCTAGAATCAACGTTGATGCCCTTGGATGGATTAAGCTTAGAAGAAGTTTCCTTTTCTTTTGGTCTAGATAAAGCCTTTACAGGAGGCACTCTTAGAGATTTTCCTGCTACAGAATTCTGTGGCAACTGCTCACTTGATTGATTCTCTTCTACCGTATTCTTATAATTCTTTCCTTTAGTCCACAGGTTATCAAAATGTTCAGGAGCAAGGGCTTCGGTCTTTCTGCGAGAGATTCGATCTAAGATCTCACCCCACTCTCCTCCTGAGCGATGATGTTGAATACCCAGATCATCACCAGTTTGGGACTTTGCAGGCATTGAGCTCCATGAACGAGATGATTGGGCATTAATTGAAAGCAATGGGTCTTTCAAACATTTATCACTGGCTTTATCTACTGCAGATGACTGTGTTTTTTTGGAGGTACCATTTCTTAGCTGTACAAGCTCAACACCAGTAACAGAAGGATCTAAAGAGAAGTGGTCAGATGAAGTTGGCAACCCTTCTTCTTTGGAGTCAGATGCATCTTGAACTGCAGTAGTCCCTTTATTAACCTTGGTCATATTGATTACTACAGATTCAATTCTTTCATTAATAAATCTGCCAGCAGAAATTAGGAAAAATAAGAATAACAAAATACATTAAAAAGAAGGAAAATGACACAAAATAGATACCTTGGACTAGCTAATTTTAGGACAGGTCGCATCACTGCACATGACAGAAGCTCCCTTACAGTATATCGGAAGTAAGAGCATTGCAAGTCCTCTGGCTTGAAGGTGACAGACATTAGAGCATCCATCAGATGCTGCAGAACCTGCTCATTCACGATACACAAGCATAATCCCCAAAACTTAAAAGTAATACCAATATTTTGGCCCACTAGCAAAGAGTAATTATTGGTTATAAGTAAAACAATGAAGTTCCAAACCTTATGTTCAGCCTCAGCAGAAAATAAAGCTGGATGCAGTTTGTTCTCAGAAGCCAAAGCAAGTTTCAGTTCAGCATCTCGACCTTCAAATGTAACTGAACCTGAAAGTTGCTTTTCAATCTTTGCTTGAGTAATGCGATACAGCTCCAAATGTGTGCAGATGAGATGAATAAAATCCCTGAACCATAAAAGAAAGTTAACACCCAGTTTGTCAACTTATGACCTAAAAATAGAGTGAAATCAAGAGCAACCAAAAAGCACCTTATCAAAAGATCAATTAGATTTATATTCCTCACACGTCCTGATATTTCCCCAATAACATCATTTATTGTATGCACCAACTCCTCTGGACCCTCTCTATCCGGTGTCAAGCGAGCATACCACATGTCTGTGACCCACTCACAAACTAGATGTCTTGTGAATTGGTCTATGGCCTCCTCAACAACAGGAGAATTTACTTTGACTCTCCAATCAGACTTTTTAGCAACTTTAGAAAATTCAGGAGGTTTTTTTAACGATTGATCACCGGTGGAGCCTAGCTTATTGTTGTATGCAGCAGCTTTTCTCTTCATATCAAAATCAAGTGATAAATAACGGAGGATGATAATTAAGGAGGCTGCAGCAGGTAAGTTGATCCAAACTGAGGAACTTGTCACTGAAATGAAAGGTAGGGAAATAAATAAAACACCCAGGACAAAATATAAAAGCATCATATCAAGCATGCACGAAACACTTGTAAAAGTTAAAGTATAACCTAAACATGTAATGGACATTTCATATAGGTAGAAAAAGATAACATCCAAGTAAACAAGACGAGAGTTTACAATTCAGATTCAAATACAGAAGGAAAAGGTTAGCCTCAAACTTTATCCCGAGGCTAAGTTTGTTGACACCTATTCAAGGTAATTTTTTTATCATGTTATTCATACTTAGTCAAGTCAGCCAGTAAAAAAAAAACCACTACTTAAGCAATGGATCAAAGTAAAGAAAAATATGCAACCAGAAGAGAGGTATGCTTTGTTTAGTTCAGTTCCAAAAACAAACCTCAATAACAGCATCAGAGGAAAGGATAGTAGGGACTTATGCAAGAGAGGACAAGACAACTAGAACACAATGGGTAATGAACTTTTCAACGTGTCAAGAAAATTAAGTTAAAATGGTAAGGGAAACAGGACGATTATTTGCTATAGCAATTCTTATGTGAGTTGTTCCTAATGAGTACATCCATCATTTATTGGGAAGAGGGAGTCCGTGAAAATTGAAATATAAAACCACTTAATCACTCAATTTATAACTCCTTTTATCATACATTCTTTTCTCAATGTTCCGGTATCATGAACCTTACTTATAAACCTTCTACGTGTTCAATGCTAAACTGGATTATGAAAACATATCCAGGGAAGAAGGTGGAGACTGCCAAAGGCTTTAGGGTTGATATGTAAAATATCACAGATCAGAACAAAGAAAGTAGGGATCCTTAAAGTTGAAAATAGATCCCAGAATTGCCAACATGACCATCTACTTTTGGTCTGTGAGTAAATGCTGTCACTCAACTGCATTATCTCGGCATCCCACAAACTAAGCACGCAAAGCCAATAATTGAGCAACAACGCTATTAAGTAGAGAAGCCGTTCGCTGCTAGTTTTCTTAGAGAAACAAGTTAGAGAATAGGAGACAAGCAGAACTTTCTCAAAAGAAAACCTTTCAATATAACTTCTAGAAAGGAAAGTCGTACACCTCGATCATGGACCAAATCATGTCTTCTCATCTTAAACACCGTAGGGAGGGTTTTTTTTATTAACCGGGAAAAAAGACAGAAGTAACAATAAGGCCACGATTTTGCATATTGAATTCAATGTTTACTAGAGTTTCTCCAATGAGACTCCAATAAAATACCGTTGCCCAATGTAGTATGTAACTCGGGATCAATTCCATCATCGCCATCGTATTATTAATTTACACAGTAAGAATGTGATGAGTAATATTGATCGACAAAAAGAGGCTGTAAAGGGATGCATAAACTAAATGAACAACACAGAGCTAGATGCATACGCAAGTAGTTGCTCTCTGTTTGAATAACAAGCATTTTACGAAATAACAAAAATAGAAGCTTATCCCCGAGGAACTAAGGGGCTGCAGAAACGCATATGATCGCTTTTTGCCCAACTGAACTAGAAGGAAACATAGTTTGAAGTAATAAACCAAAGCAATAACAGGAAACTTACACGACATGAGATATGACAGTCCTACGACGCATATGACCAGGAAGACAATCCGTTTCTTCGCTTCATCGACAAGGTCCCTCGCCGTAGCCCGATTCGGTGTGCTCATTTCCTATCCTATATCACGATAGAATATTATATAAAATCAATTCATACACCCTATTTTTGGCTCTGCCCCCATCACTAAATGCTGTAGAAGAAAAATTGAACACTCCCGTGAATAGGATCCTACAATGAGAAGCTATTCCAAAAGCAATTCGATTAGAAACACCGAGATATTTGGAGTTCAGAGAGAGGGAAATCAAAGAATTAAAAGAAGCAAGAGAAGAATGGGTCGAAGAGATTTAACGGCAAAGAGCATTAGGTTTTGTTTGTGTTGGCAATAAGATTGCGTTTCCCGTAAGGATATGGTGGTTGTGAGCAAATTTTCAGAGTTTCTTCTGTTAGTTTCTCTTTGCACTTTTCTCTGCGTTCGGATTTGGAATGTGGAATTTTCAGTTCAACTGCAAAGTCCTGGCTAAAGTTCTCATTTTCTTTGAAGGTTTAAATTTTTTTAAAAAAAAAATGATAAAATTAAAACATTTTTAGGCTAAGAATATTTAAACTTTCTTAGAATTAAAGAAAATACAGAAATGATGATTGGTTTATTTTTATTATTTTATTATAAAAAATTTATTGGGTACCCATCCATTTAAGTCATTTTTGACCAAACAACTGACCCATTCAATCTACGTAAGTTGTTTTACTTTACCTTTATTTAATTATTTATTTTAATTTTTTATAATATAAATGGAGTGTGTGTGTGTGTGTGTTATGTAGATCTTCAAAGCATGCCCTGCATCATATAACAAGGTTGTATATATCTTGTGAATAATTTGTGAGTGATATATCGCTCATTAACCACAATTTGAATAATAAAACCTTATTGATTTTAACTTCAACAAGCTTTGAAATCTCACTCACATTAAAACTTTATTCAAAGTTTTAAAATTCAAACCTTAGTATCTGTTTGACATTTTTTTTTATTTGAATGGCATGCACTAACAACATGAGGTTACAGCAATGGGATCAAACCCATGACCTTCAATTTAAAAGATATTATACCACTAGATTATAAGACATTGAGTATCGGTTTAACATTAGAATTATTCAAAGGTTTGCTGGGCTTAGGTTTGGAACCCTTTAAAGTTGGACAAGGTGTTGAATGTTGCCCATCCTTTCCCAGTTCCCCCCCACCCCTCCAAAAAAAGGGAGGATAAAGGCCCAAAAAAATGGAAAGAAAGAAAAAAAGAAATAAAGGGAATAGTGAATAATAAGGAAATTTAAAATCAGGCTCCAAAAAGAAGAATTAGTGAATAAAAGGTCCTAAAAATTGAAAAAATTGCCATTAAGTCCTAGCAGTAATTGGTTCGGTTGTTATTAGTGGCTGGTGAGATTGTTAATGACAACCGGACTAATTATTGCTTGGATCTGATTGTAATTTTACCAATCTTTTGAACATTTTGTTAATTGATTCTTCTATTTGGTACCTGATGGTAAATTTCCCCAAATAATATTCCTCACATACTATATATAAAAGTTAGTTAAGATATTTATTTTGATATTAGGAATGATATTTTTATACACTTTTATTTTAAATTTATAACTTTTTTTCTCAAATCATCCTTATTGATATCATGTATGTAAATAAGTAAAAATCATAATCTAGGAAAATCAACGTGTAAAAAATAGATAGCCCAATAATTTTTTTAATCTTTGTAAATGAATTATATAACTCTTATATTAAAGATTAAATAGTACTCTTTCTGATTAAATATAAATTCCTATACGATCTCCGCATAATATATACAGCTTCATATATTCTATTATTTTTAATCCTCTTCACAAGATTACCACGATTAACTTTTTTCCATTCTATTTTACTTAACAGAAGAACATTAAATCTAAAATAGAAGAATTAATAAATAAAATATTTTAAATATTGGTAAAATTAAGATCAGGTTCCAACATTAATTGATTCAATTATTATCAACAATCTTACCAGTCTTCAATAACAATCGGACCAACTACTGTTGGGACATGATGATAATTTTGTCAATATTTAAAACCTTTTGTTCATTAATTCTTGTTGTTGGGACATGATTATAAATTTTCTAAAAGCAAAGGCTCTTGGCCTTAATAATAATTTGAAATTAAATATGTCATTTCTTCTTTTTTTTAATGAGACAGAACAAATAATTTTTTTTTTAAAAGACAGAACAAATAATTAAGCCAACAACGTAGCTAAAATTGTATATGAAGCTTCTTTGCATCGTCGAAGTCATATACAAGCTATGGATAACAAATTCTAAAAAAAAATTATATATTGCTTATGTTAATAATAACACTTTAGAAAATTGGACACGCACGTTCCTAAATCCTAAGGCTAAAATAAATCCTAACAACTTAATTGTATTCTCATTAATTAAAGAATGCAGGGAGTAGCTGTTGCGGGTCCACTCCATTATTAAATCTAGTCCGTAAAGCAAACTAGAGGGTGTCTCCCGTGCAAACGGAAACATTAATTTAAATCATATATTCGTAATTCTTAGAAAAAAGAACGGGTTTGAAAGTCCGTTTAAAAAAGTAATTTTCATAAAATTTGAGGTAAAGTTCATATTTTAAAGAATAGTTTTTACAAATTTCGAGATAAACCATATATTTTGAAAGATGATTGTGTTTGGGAAGGTATTGATTTTTGCAGAGTTCGAGACAAAAAGTAAGTAAGGATGAGGAAGGAGAAAGAAAGAAGAAAGTGGAAGAGAAAATTTATTATGAGAAAGTATGTGATTTGATAAAAAAATAGCTTTTTTCAAAACCTAACTTACAATCGACTTATCAAATCACATTATGCCATGAAGTATCCCAACCTATGAACACTATCCCTAACGCAGTTCTGAAAATATCAACATATAAACTTTGAAATATTAATCACAAGTTCAGTTTCATAGCCTTATTCATAATTAAGTAGTGTATACTCCATTTTCCTTCAGATTTTAAAGGAAAACAAGTCCTTTTTCTTGAAAGCGAAATCCTCTGTTTTCTTAGCTTTCCATAGATCCAAATATTTCTCTAACACTTTACCACATTTTGATTTAAAGAATCTTTAAACAATTCTTTAACTGTCAAATGTCCTCCATAAAGATCAAAGAATATTAATAATCACAATCTTAATATAAAACAATCTCAACAACAATCCTTCCAATCATCATTGTGGCTTAATTCTTAAACACCATGAAAGCAGCAAGATTTTTCCTTAATTTAAACTTCTCAAGTTTCAGCTTTCATGGTACCTACCTCTTCAAATCATACTCAAATTAGTGGCAATATTACTCTAAATCTTTCATACTCAACAACTTTCTTTAATATCCCATAGACATCTTAAAATCTTCAAAATATAACTCCTTGACTTATATCCTTAATTTCAGTTTATACTGTAAATGAGACCTCTGACATACCGCTCCTATCATCCTCAGAAGCCACGCCAATATAAAAATACTCACTTCTTTAACAATAATATCAGCAATTATGTACTTGTTTGGGAATTTCATTCCTTCAATGGTGTACGCAAATCGAGATAAAACTATCTCAAAATTAGTAAAAACCATCTAGAAATTTGTAAACTCCTTTCTCCCAAAAGAATTACTTTCTCCTGATGGAGTTCCCAAATACACGCTATATTTGATCTTTTAGAAGTACATACCGAATATATATATTTATATGAACAAATCAGTTATGTCTTGCTATCTATTTTACGCAAACTCAGAATATAGAAAACACATTTTTTATTGGAGGCAATTATGTTTGAGGTATGTTCAACGCTGAGTTTGGACACCTCTCACATCAAATATTCAAATATTAATTCATTACATTAAGAATAATTAACCTTTAGTTTGCACCAGTAATTTGAAAACGCATATTTAGATCTTGTATTCTTGACAAGGTTGAAAGTCAACCTTTGAAAAATTGGCCTTGGACCAAATTTTACTCATACACAATGTTCATCAAGAGGATAATTTTACTGACCCGTATGCATAACTCAAGACTCATTAGTTGTAAATTTTATAAACTTCCAAATTATTTAAATTACGTTCAGGTCAAAAAAAATTATTTAAATTACGTTAACTCAACTACTCAATGATCTTACAAAACCAAACACACTGAACGTGGTTTGCAGGGATCCAAACTGAACAAAAAAACGTGAAGTGTTGCACCTTTTAGTGGCAAAAATGGTTGATCCTATCAAGATTCTCATTTTTTTTTCAAGTGTCTTTTTTTATAAGTTTCTTTCTTTTGAGCAAATGATGGTCTCTAAATTATAAAAGGTGGGTCTCTTATGGTCTGCCATTATAAACAAACAATACGTTAAAGAATAAAGATCATAGTGTAGCAGCATTTAAGTGTCACTGAATGACTAGTTCATTAGCAATCAAATCACATACAGCTCCTGCATTATATTTTAAGCTCGTGCGTGTTTCACAATTTACAAGCATTAGATTTATTTGCCCAAAAAAGGCTCACAAATAACAGTACTAGCTAACACAAAAAGAAAACTCATTGATAGGTGCATGTATTCTTCTTGAACTTGATGGGTTTGGATCTGGAAGAGCTGAGAACCAAAGGGCAAGTGATTTGCTTGGAGTGCTTTGTCCTCACAAGTTTGCCAACCACATTCCCTCTTGAACGCATCTCAAACTTAAGTGTGAGTGGAACATCAACCCCTTTTTGGGACGGTGTAATAGTTGATCCTGCCCCGTATAGTGGAACCTTTTTCCCTTCCAAGTTCACTGATACAACCCTCTTACTTTTTCTTGGCTGATAATATTTCTTTAGCTGCATCCAAACACATGAATAATTACATATATACATGTGTGTTATATTGCTTGAATTGAATTGTCTTGATGACTTGCGAGAGGGAAGAAGAAGCAAGTTTCAAGATTCATACAGCAAGTGCTTGCTCGGGATCCCAAAATTGACTTTCAAATCCTTAAAAGCCACTTGAGGCCAAATTTGGTTTAACATTGAGAGCAAATGAATTTTTCTTTAAATCCCTAAACTAGGGTGGAAGCTAGATTTTGAAGCTTCTAACTTTTCTTTAGATTTGAAACTTCTGAAATTGATTTATTAAAAACATCATCTAACAATTTTGAAGTCATGGGATAAAAGTTACTTTTGTACATGTTCATCCAACCAAGTCCAAAATAAGTACTACAAATGATATTACTCACCTGACCAGATGCCACTGTGATATCGGTGAAGAGGAGGTTGATGGGAGAGGAATAAACATGGATTCCAAAAAACGTGGCAGGGTTGTACACATTTATGTGCAACGATCCATTTATAGTGAGCAACTTCGTTGGTACTCCAGTGAAGTCTGAACCCTCCCCAACATACAGATTATGAACTGTCAAGCTCTGCAAATATGAGAATGCATCATAATTTCATAACCACTAATCTTAAGAAAACCAGTAACCAACTTAGCACCTAATACTCTGAATTCTTAGTTTATAGACATTTTTAGCCAAAAAAAAAACAGAGACATTAAATTATAACTACAGTAACCATAAATCATTCTAGAGGTCAGATTGAAGATGTTGTTTTTTCTTAAAAAATTAGACTGACCTTGACGTTAATCTCTGTTTTGAAAGGTCTACTAGCACCCCAAATGATCAAGCAAAAGACAGTGAAGAGAGCAACGAAGCTCAACAGAGCAATCAGAGCCTGGACTCGTCTGGTGAAAGCCAATTCTTTGAGCTCATCATATTCACCTTCTTCCATAATCACATTACACTCAGGCCAACCTTTGTCATTTCTCTTCCTGCTTCCTCCTTTTCTTCCTGAAGATGACCTGAAAATCCCGGAAAATCTGCTCGCAGATGAGTTCCTTGAATGCCTTCCAAACGAAGGGTGTGAAGGAGACTCCATGGGGCTATTGGATATAGGAGTTGCTTGCATAGACGACGACTTGTCTCCATCGTGAGAATCTCTTGAAGGACTCTGTACGTAGTACACAGGTCGCTTGGGTGACCTTGAAGGTGAAGAAGATACTAAGCTGGTAATATCTGATTCTGATTTCGCCGAAAGCATGGTGAAGAAGAAGAAGAAGATGAGGATTTCAACTAAAACCCCAGTTAGTTACGGAGCTGACTTTGAGAATTACACGGAAATTGAGTGATACCCAGAAATTTTTTTTCAACGATTTTGAGAAAAAAATGAATAAAAGCCAGAGAACAAAACCCAGATTGTTCTGTGCTTTTACTGTGTGTGTGAAACTATGGTAGTGTGCATGATGAGTGCATGGAATGAAGAAGTGGGAGTGCCTTTTCTTCTTTCTTCAGGTTGGAACGCCCAATGAAGAAGATAACATTGCTTTTGAGGAGTAAAGAAAGTAAGGAATGATGATTTGAGAGAGAGTGAGGTGACTAGAACCTCATAAACGGACAGAAGCAGAGGAGGTTAGCTGGTGAAGTGTCGGCAGCTTCTTTTAGCGTGTTTAATACATGAATAATGTTTATTTAAAAAAAATTAAAATTCTTTCTCTCTTTCTATGAGTGGCATAAACTTGGAATAATGATTAAGCTTTGAGAATTTGACAAACCACCAAACAGAATGCGGGTTCAGGAGTATTTGTCCACGTCTATTTAATTTTACTTGTAATTACTGCTTCAGTTTTGAAGTGAGACGCACGTTCGTAAGCAGATGAAAAGCAGTTTTTTTGTTCTTCAAGGAGAGCTTAACTTGGGCTAATGTCTTTTTCATTCGCTAAAACTTACTGCCGAAGATATGTGAATACTTAAATGAAAATAATTGATGTATGATACAATCTCTTTAATTAAGAAATATATGTTGAAAAAATCAACTTGACCGTTCTTAATAGAGACAACGGTAGTAAATAACCAAATAATAAATGTAACAAATTACATAATGCATTATTTAATTCAGTTGATGTTGAATATTTAAGCAACTTAAAAGAATTCAGTATATTTTATGTTGCAATGAGAAATTATATATAGGGATTTAAAGGAACATCGCACAAGAATGAGAGGATGTGGGTTATTTATCATTAGTGTGCGTAAAAAATGATAGTAGCATCAAATAAATAAACTAATTACCCATCGTTCATAGGTTCAGCTGGTGAAGGTATTGGACACTTTAACCAAAGGGAGAGGGTTCGATACCGAGGAAGGTCACTTTGTTGTGGCTTCAGTCGCGGCGTTTAGGGAGGCATCTTAGCTCCTGGGTGCTTAGGTAAACGCCTGAAGGTAATTGATGACTCGCTTCGCCCAACATTGGTATGACCTAAGAGGAAGGGAGATTTTGCCCTGCCCTTGACTTGTGGGTGAGCCCAACCCCCTGCCTAAAATTTTCTTATAAAAAAAATAAATAAATAAACTAAGTCATCATTTTGAACAGAGTTTTATTAAATAATAAATCGATTGGCAATATAATTTAGTTAAGCGTTTGCGGTTGAAAGATACGTCCCCACTAGATTCCACTAACAATGTGTGTGTGTTTGGGAATTTCGTTAGGAGAAAGGAATTTACGGATTTCTAGATAATTTTACAGATTTCAAGATGGTTTTTATGGATTTTGAGATTATTTTTACAGATTTTGAGATGGTTTTGTCTCGACTTTTATGCTCCGTTTTGGGAGCGGGATTCCTAAACAAGCACAATGTATATTATAATTTAGCGGCTACTAATCTAATGGCCTCTCAATTGTGTCCAACCAAGAATTACATATATAGACAACAGATAGGGGACCAAATAACCCATTATGTCATAATTATCTATGGCTTTATCTTGAAAGGAAAACAAATGAATGTGAGATCAGCACTGCATCAAACCGAAGATTTTTATTGCCGAAAATCTTTCCTTTGCATCCTTTAAATATCACTTACAAATGAATTAAAGTACAAGGAAAACAAGCATAACTAAAACTGATTTAAAATGCTTGCCGTTGTAATATCAAGTCACCACTAGAATAATAACCTAAAAAGGTAAAACGAACAACAAAGAATTGGTAGGATAATAATAAAAATAAGGATGTCATTATGGAGAGCGAAATTTAATGCATGTTTGTTATGTGATAACTTATTAGGGCATATAAAGGGAAAGAGTTGTTAAAAGTAAAGGGAGAAGAAGACAAAAGAATTTGGCCCTTTGTGGTAATTTCCTACATGGAACATCCCATCCTTATCCTTTGTCTCTGGTCTTCCATGCCAGCCTGGGTTGGTTCCTCTGCTTCTTTTGAGTGATGACACATACACACAGTGACACAGAGATCTTTCCGGGTTTAAAATTTTAGATGGCCTTGAGTTAGTACCGGAAATGCCAACAGATCAGCCGGCGGGTTGAGATTTCCCAACCCGCAGCCCATTATGGCGGGTTGATCCACCAACCCGCCAACTTTTTATTTTTTATAAAAAATAATTTTTTTTAAAAAATAAATTTTTTTATCCAGTTTTTTCTATAAAATTACATATTCATGATATTCTCTTTCAAATTCTATAAATAAATGTTCAATAATTTCCTAAAAATAGAATTTAATATTACTTTTTTCTTTGTAAAAATATTGGGATGAAAAAAAATACATAAAACCTATATTTTTTCAAAAAAATAAAAAAGCGGGTTAGGCGGGTGGGTTGAAGATGGCGCGGGCCCAACCTGCATTACCAGCTCTACTAACAGCTACACATTCATAATAATTTCTGCCTGCTGTAGAAGTATGAAACTGAAGAGACTATGATAGTGTAACTGTACTTCAAATAGATAATGCAAAACATAGACAAGATTTGAGGAGGATAATTGAAGGATCTGCGACTGTTCTCTTCAAGATAGAAAAAATATAATTTAAATCACAACTGATTTCTAGTCCAATAATAAGAGTATCCTGGCAAAAAATATATATATATAATTAAGATATTGTGAGAGTGAACCCGACTGCATCAAAATCTTCACCAGCCACTTCTATGTTCAATGCCATGAGAACAAGTTTTGCACCCTTACGGAGACAAGTCGTGAATAAAAACTCTTCTCACATATCATTTCCTTGAGGTTGCAGACATAAAACACTGTTCATAGTCATTTTAGTCTTTCGGAAGTGTCCATCCATCCAAGCTGATCCATGGTAAAAAGGATCGATGAATTGCTGCTCACCCTAAATTGCTTCAGCTTCTCTGTCTTTCCCTTTTTTGTTCACAAAAAAATTGTTGCAAGTTGGTGAAGCATCAATAACCGCAGTCACTGCGACGTGAGAAACCAGTTTCACTACTCAGTTGTCCATACAGAGAACTCCTGCAGAATGCATACAATGAGAAGTCAATATGCCATAATGTAAATATGCTGCTAAAATAGTTTTTTTACGGGAAATATAAGCTATCAAATTCTTCAACAATCAAGTTGTGAACATATCAACTTATAGTATTGATGCTAGTGAACTTTATGCCTCACAGCTCACACTAAGAAAACTATAAATAACTTTCATCCACATCGATATTCCATCAAA
>JANTPZ010090802.1:0-33069 GCA_025593235.1 Vachellia pachyceras | reverse complement strand
TTGAGGGGCACGATAATTCACCACTCTTCATTCGTCCCATAAATAGCCCCACAATATAACACACATAAATATAATTGCACATCTATCATTCATACAGTCCCGATGTCATATTCATATCAATCATCACAAATGTCACATCATCTTCATGTATAACAAAACACTCATATAGTTCAAAAGTACACTGCTTCATTGAATAAATGTCATATATAAAAATAAGTAAAATTTTCCAAATAACAATTTGATTTTTTCTATAAAGAAAGTAAGGGTTAGAAAACGTTTTACAATCCACAACAAGCATATAAAAGAAATTAATCCCGGTTACCTCAATTCCAAGCTAAATCCTACTAGCCTTGAGAACCAAGCAACCAAATACGGTCCAGTAACCAATTAATCTACACAGTAATGTAAATACAATTTAATACAAAATTTACATAATATAAAATTATTTACAATCTATTATAGTAAAAAAAATTATTATAAAATCCTATGATAGCAAAATAATAAATTTAAGTCGATTAAAATATAAATAACATTTCCAATATACCAATTAAATTGTTCACACAACCCCTTTTTTTTCCATCAAAACTCATAAATCACATTTATTTATAAAATCTTTGTAATAAAAATAACAATTCTAGGCTACTCAAATATATATATATATATAAATCAACCTCTACATTTTTCTACATATCTTTATTTAGTTAAAATACCCTATATATCTAAAAATATATCTCTTTTTAACACAACTAAATTTCTAAAATACTCAAGGTATCAAATAATAAATATGACCATATAAGACTTAGTTATAAAAATAGCTCTAAAATTTTATGGCCTTCTACAAATAAAACTCAAATTAGGTAAAAATTTAAATCTCAAAATACTCTCTAATAAACATATTATTACTACCAAAAGGAAGAGAAAAATATTTAGAACAAATCTATAAAAAAAGTTTACTAAAAATAAATTATTTTACTTACCTAAATAATCACGCAAGCAGAACCTTGGACTGAAAACCCCACTTTGATCTCTCCTCTGTCTTTTCCTCACACACTGTCTCTTCTCCTTCCAGCGGCACTCACTCTTTTTCTCACAACTGTGCGTGTGTTAAGTTTGTGTGTTGATTGTGTGGTGTGTGAAATAAGGGAGGGGGTATTTATAATACCCCTAACCCTTTGCCCAGCGTTCGCCCGTCAGTTTCATTCATTCATATTTTTTTTTGCTTTTCTTCTCTTTTACTCAATCATTTCCTTCACTCTTCCCTTTAACATTTCCCTCACGCTACCGCCTGTGCCACTCCTTCTCTCCGTTTTTTTTCCTGATTGATGGGACGTGACATGTTATTGTCATTTATCCCAACTCTCGTGCCTCATTTGGAATGCGGAAGAGATTTTGATGGAAGTGGAAGTAGGATTTAAAGTGTGTTTGGCATGATCATGGAAGTATGATATAAAGTTTAATTAAAATATTAATTTTAATATGAAAACACTAAATTACCCTTAAACAAAAACCCCTCATTCGCAAATCGCTTCGTCGTCGAAGATCGCCATCCTGTCGCCAACCTCTGTCGCCATAGCAGATCGCTTACCTCCTTCGCCATTGTAGATCGAAGACCTCTGTTGAAGGAACCGAATCAAAGACCTCTAACGATATGAAATCAAAGACCTCCGTCACCGTCTTCATCCTCTATCACCTTAGCCATCATTTTCATTGCCGTAGAAGAAGGAGATTGCCCACCTCCGTCGCCACTTTTGTCACTTGCCCACCCTCTAGCTGTAGCCCACCTCCATCGTGCCAAATTGAAGAGCAGATAAGGGAGGGGAGGGGCAAAAGGGTCAGAAACCCAGTTACATGGAATTGGAACTGGGTTCTCATAAAGGGAGGTTGGAACTCAGTTCCACTATTTGTGGGTTCCATAGAAATAGATTCCTTGATACCAAAAACACCAATTTTGGGTTTCAATTTCAATTCCACCTCCCATCCCTCCAATTCCATCCAACTAAAGGGGACATTGGCTTCTCACAAGTGCTTAAATGTAAAACTTTTTTCCTAAGCAATCCTTTCATTGGAGCATGACGGACCGCGTCCGTACAGGGAGAGGCATTCCTCAGTTATCGCGAAAAAGGTAAAGGGGAGAGAAGCGTGGGAGAAGGGACTCTTGCAGAAAGCTGGGAAAACTGCTCTGCTAGTCACTATTCAGCTGCATAGAGGTGGCTTTTTCACAGTACATCACACCACCTTCTGTCGAGGTATGAATCGGATCGAGTGTAGCTTCTTGATTTTGTAATGCACACGCACATGTAATCGTATTTTGAACTAGACGTGTGAGAACGTGTGAAAGAAATGGAGTCCCCTCTTCCTCCCAAATCCTCTCCCAATTTTCCAGTTACTTCCCCCAACACTCCCAACCAGTACGATCACCGCCCAGTTCAGAGAACTCACGGTCAGGCGGCCGATATTTGCTTCCGATGCCGTCAAGCAGGTCATTGGAGACGCAACTGCCCTCTCAACAACAACAACAAGTCTAGCTTGCATGTCGCTCAAAATTCAAATTTCCCATACATTTATTGCCGTTGCGGTCACGGGTTTTGCGAGGTCCGAACGGCCAAGAGTGATCAGAACTGCGGCCGGAGCTATTACGTCTGCCCTATCAAGAGAGTAATGTGAAGAATCGTAAAATTTCTTTTCTCTCTACTGATAATGCTTGCGGTTTGCTCAGATTTCTGATTGCTGTTTTTTTCCCTTTCCCCCCTTTTGCCCTCCCCCTTGTACTGTGTCAAATGTGTGTCACCCTAGGGCAAAAAATGCAGGGATTTTATCAAATGGTGTAATGATCCTATTGACGAGAGCGATTTACGTCCTCCTCTTTATAAATACCCTACGTGCTCTTGCCGTGCCGGAGTGTGCAGAAGAGTAAAAGCGACTAGTGGTTCCAATAAGGGGCGCTATTTCTTTGCCTGCCCTATCAGACAGGTTTACTTTATTTTTGAATTCATGGATTTTCCATTGTTCTTTTCCTAAGTTTTTTACTCTCTCTCGCGTTTTTTTAGTTGTGTACATGTGCCCGTTTAACTCACAGTTGGCGTGTTTATGAGTGGTCCCGAGTTGATAGCATTTATTTACACCATTGAGCAGCTGGATTGATAGCACTGTGTTTTGTTCTAGCTTCTGAGTCCCAGTTTGGTGTTTTGAATCGGCAATCTAGGGACAAGGTTCAGATTCTGTAACCGCCATATTTCTATGCTCTTCTAAAAGAGATAGTTGAAATAACTACATAGGGTTTAATTTAATGCTTATAATAGTATGCCCGGAAACCTCTAGCATTATCAATCACCACCTGTTTCTTACAACGCATGCACATCAACATCTAAAGCTTTACGAAGCCTGCGGCTCAAAATTATATAGGTGTTTGCTTTGTCGTGATTGTTTTGCTTTCTTAAGATGGCCATTGTTGGTGTGTTCCCATGTGATTGTTCCTAAGTGTTCATCTCCTTCATGTCAACAAGCCCTCATGTTCTAGATGCATAGTGTGGCAAATGTTCTGTTCTCTCACTGTTTCCTTCAATCTTCATCATGATTATTTAAGTAAAATTGTATCATGCGTTGGTGATGGGTTATGAATAGATACAGGAGTTGTATTGCTTTATAATTTCATGAATTCCACCCATTCTTGGTGTAGAATTTATTCATTCTTGGTCTACGATATTGCTTCTGCCTTAACATGAGTAAGTTTCAAACAGGGCCATGGAGCTTGCAGTTATTTAGTGTGGGAGGATACACTGTTGGTTATTCCAAACATTGAAGATCTTATGGATACAGACATCACTCCAGACTTTGGTGGCGATCTTCGGGTTATGGACATAGATATGGGCATTACTTCGAACATTGATGATCATCAGGGTCAGGGTACAAACATTCCAGATGTTGATGATTCTCTGGATATAGACGAGACAGTTTCAGGGTCATGGGAATCTCTTGTGGAGAATGCAAGGTCAATATTGCATCAATTGAAAACTTCCACGGCCCATGACCTCTCTCCTGAAAGGCACATTCAGCAGCACCATGAAGAGGAGAAAGTCAGTCTTGCTAACACCACCATCCCTGACACTCACATCAAACCTGAGGACAGCTATGTCAAGGCTCAGGCCGAATTCGAATCATCTCAGCAGCGTTGTCGATCTCTTCGGGAGGAGGTCTCTCGATTCAAGGTAATGCAGCAGAAATTAGAAGGCGAAATAATCTCGTGCGAGCGAGGGATCAAGGAGATGGAGACTTGTCTGGGTGAGATCCAAGCAAGTATGATAGAGGGCTGAAGAAACCATGAAGACATTGGCTTAGTAAGTAGGCACTGCAAGAACTTAGCAAGGAGGGAGATGAAAGTAAATTGGGGGAAATACAGCACTGGTGGAATTCTATCATAAATTAGTGAAATAGTGTTCTATACCTTAGTGTGTTGTAGAAGTAACGAGTGAAAATTGTCAGGTGGTTTATTTAACTAAAGCAAATAATAATTAACTTGTATGTCTAACTGGAGTGGTTGTAAATTATGTGGTGGACAATAATTAAGTTGTAATGCATATAGCTGGAGATGTAGTGAATTGCGTTTGTAAGGTATATTTTTACTTCTGTAGGGTCAATGTCATGCAGACCTTTTGTTTTGTATGACAATGCTGGCTTGCTGCATATTGTTTATTTATTTTAATTTATTTTAACTGTATTTTTTCATTGGCACGTTATGGTAATTCTCCTTTGATTAATTAACTCTCAATATTCCACCAACTCTGTTTCAAGGGCCTCCAAGTATTTCACTTGTTCAAAGCCCTACACTTTTGCCATGTTTGGTATGGTGGAATTGGGGGTTGAATTGAAAATAGAATTCAAAATGGGTAGAAATGAATTCCATGATGTAACCCATGGAATTGATTTTTTGGCCCCTCATTTTTTTCTATATTTATATTTATTTTCATCCTCATTTCTATCTCTATTTCCATCAAAATTTATTTCAGCGTATCAAACAAGCCATTTGTTCATGTGATCATTTCACCCTAGCCTCTCTCTCTGTTTTTTTTTTCTTTCAAAAAGATACTCTTATTATATCATCAAACCAGGGACAAACGTCCAGCAATTTCAAGCTACTCAAATAAACAAACAACAAGCTACCAAACTAATACCAAAGTCAGCCAACACCCATATGTCGGTGTAAGTTTTTTTTTTTTTTTTCGAATCTGATTTTTATAAATTTAAGATAGGGTCAGAGTTAGATTGTGTAATATGATTTATGTTTGGACTGATTTTTATATAAAAAAAGTTAGTTTAAGGAACTGAAACATGTTTGGATGGTTAATAGAAAAGCAAATTTAGATATAAAATAATTAAAAAGAATATGAATTTTATTAAAACAATACTGATTTATATTATATGTATATAATGTCAGAGAAAATATAAAATTATAAAAATAAATATAGCTAATGTAATATTAAGAAAAATTTGAAAACACTGAATGTATAAAAATTTATGAGAAATTTCCGCCGATTTTGGAGTAATTTTAGTTTTCCATTAAAGCAATGCAGTTATTACTTCAAGTCCATTCTCTTTCTTCATGGCTATCCTTTCTCTCTCAATGTTCAAAAAGCCTAAAGCAAAAGCCGATACATCATCTTTATTTGAATTAACATTAAAAACTACTTTTTTATATTAACATTAAAATCTACTTTTACAATATAATTTATGGTTTACAGAGTAAATAAGTGAAAAGAGCTTATTTCAACTTGTATATGCTCGTTTGAGAATGCGGTAGAGAAGTACTTTTACACAAGTCGAGATAAATATATAAAGAAGATTATCTTATTTTACAGAAAAACACTGTTGAACGTACTTTTAAAGGGTAAATAAGTGTTTCCAAACACCCCATAAACGTAATTTTCCAATATTTTGATAAACATGTACTTTATCTTAAAAGTCAAATTAACCATAAGCTCATTAAAACATTAAAATTTACGGAACCGCATGTTTGGTCTGGAAATTGCATGATTTGATGCTCGAAACTCAGCTCGAAACATACACTTGGAAGATTGAACAAAGAGAGTGATGATTCGAGAACTCATCCCAATGGGCACAATCTCTTAGTGCTAATTTTAATTAACGGTGGAGGTTACTTTTTCAATATAATTTATTATTTACGAGGTAAGTATTTAAGATAAGTTTTATCTCAACATATATAAACATATGTTTTAACAGCATCACATACATACCCTTAACAGCAATAACTGCTTGATGATGGATCATGTACAAATTAACGTTATCACAGATGGACTCTTCGTATGCTAAGAGATTTTAGTGCTTGTTTGGGTACTTCGTTCCCCACCGGTGTATGCAAATCGAGATAAAACCATCTCAAAATCTATAAAAATCATCTTGAAATCCGTAAAATCATTTAGAAATCAGTGAACTCCTTTCTCCCAACGGAATTCTCAAACACACATTAGTGCTTGTTTGGGAACTTCGTTCCCCAATGATGCATGCAAGGCGAGACAAAACCATCTTGAAATCTATAAAAACCGTCTTGAAATTTGCAAAACCATCTAGAAATCCGTAAACTCATTTCTTCCAACGGACTTCCCAAACACACACTACTAACTTGTTTGGGAATTTCGTTCCCCCAACGATACACGTAAGTCGAGACAAAACTATCACAAAATCCGTAAAAATCATCTCGAAATCCATAAAACCATCTAAAAATCTGTAAAGTCATTTCTCCTAACAGAACTCGTAGAAAATGTTGTGCACAATTCCTTAACTTATCCAATCATCGTTGGCTCCGTTTGTTTTGCCCGTTTGCACAACGGATGCGCTTACCGAGACACTTTTCCTCTCACATAAACTGCCTCGGAATCTGTATCCGTTTTCCCAATGGACTATCCAAACGGAGCCGTTATCAAGCTGGTTGAGTTCCACGTTATGCTGCGGAAGCTAAGTTTCTTTTTTGTTTTTTTTTTTGCCGAAGAAGCTAAGTTTCACCATTATTAGCGCTAAGCAAAATTATATAAACTGGCTGAAGGCTGAAGCTGTATCAAGTTACATAAATTATTTAAATTCTTACTTTCATTATGCACATAAACTATTAATTGAATATTTTAATGAACGTTTCATCTTTTAAAATGAATTTCACATTGAATAGTGATATTAATAAAATTCTAACATGATACTGTAATTTTATTCTTAATATAACGATAATTAATTTTAAAATCATCAATCAATATTAATATACAATAAAAACTAGAGAAAATCCCAATCAAATCTAATTGAAATATTAAAAAACTCAGATTCAGAGCTGTACTTTGAACAAATTTCTAATCCAACCAAGAGGCTTCATTAGAGCTATGAAAATTGTTTAAAGACTAGAATGTCCCTCTATAGTTAAATAAATTTAATAAAAAATGGATTTATAGATTTTTAAAATAAATACTATTAACCTCTTTTGTAGGTTGACTATTATTATTATTTTTACATTGTTACTTGCAATTTTGCTAAATATTAGTAACTGGTGTGTACAAATCAGAAAGCTGCTCTTGTTTACATGTGATCCTAGTCTAACTTTTGTCCCCCAAAAAAAAAAAAATCCAAAGTCTCTCTCAAGTCTCATCCGGCCTTTTCGTCTCTCTCCCGAATTTGAAATTCAAATATTAGGCTTCCTTTATTATTAATTTATTTTGAAGACGTAATAATGGGCCCGTTTGGTAAATTGTCATAAGTCATTTATAAGTGTTTATTCACATAAATTGAGGCAAATATGTGGAGTAGATTGTCTCATTTTACGAAAAAGTACTGTTAAACGTGCTTATGAAAATAAACCAATGGTTACCAAACAGGCCCAATAAATCCAAATCAAAATCTTCTCTGTCGCTCTTCAACGGTCCCCCTCTCTCCTCGAAGTCTCAAACGGCTACATTTCCTTTCTCTCTAACTTCTCATCTCGTTCGAATTCAAAAGTTCTCAAGCTCTCTTGCAGATTGAGCCCCCCTGAAAAAAACCTTTCTCACTTTCTCGGTAACGTATTCACCGGAAAATTGACTATTCTGTGGGAGGAAACAAAATCCGAGCACATAGTAGTTAACTATATTGCTCAGGTCGGTACTCGCTGAAACTTGGTCGAGCTTGCCATCGGACGCCATCCACCGTTGTCAGCCCTTCGTAGTTGTCTCTGGTAAGCATCGGAGAAGTCTCAAAGCCTAGGGGTTTGTCTACTCCCAAAATCCGGTGAGATTGATTTGTTCAATCTGGCTTGGAATGTAGATTTGAATTCCCCCCTGCCTCGTCTGTTCCCTACGTGGTTTTCAACCCTGCACCGTTTCTTGCTTTCTTTTAAATTTTTCGCTTTAATTTGGCTCTGAATCTGGTAGTGTAATTGTTTGAATATTAACGCTTTTGAATACACATTGAGTTCAATTTTTTTTTTCCAAATTTGATCGTTAGTTTTTGCTTCTATTGTGTGTAATCGGCTATTTTACTTCTTCCCTCCTCTGTCTGATTACAAGCGACTTACAAGCTTGAGTTTAAATTATCATTATTCAGTGGCTTGGAGGAGCTGCCTGAATCAATTGGCTTACTAAGGCATCTTCGTCAAAGCGTCTGTGGAAAAAAATTAAAAGGGAATTATATCAACTATGCATATTTCAAATATTTCAGTGGGGGGTCCAAGGAGACCTTGGCACAATATGTACATGTACTATTTAGTAAACCTATGGCCTATTCTGCATTAATGCTTCTCATGGCCTTTTTCCTAGTGCTCCTCTGTTGACTAGTAATTCTGTAGTAACACGAGATTTCTCCTTCATGCCTGTTAAATTTCTCACTTGTCAACCTTTTGTTGCTAGAATTTTGTTGGCTAGATATCCGTGTCTCGTCAATCTCAATCAAATCAGGATACTTTTTGTCTTGCAAGTTTCTTTTCTTTTGATATTTTGAACCACTGAATGGATATGTCTTGGCAGATAAATACTGCATCATGCCTAAACCACAAAATGATGCCCTTCTGCAACTTGAAACAACATGTGGATCACTTCTGTGTGAACTTCAGGTATGCATTTATGTTGTTCCACCTTTCCTACTTCTTTTCTACCCTTATTGAAATTATATATTTTGTTAACTATCCTATGCATTTATAGGGTCATTCTGAAATGTCATATTCAATACCTTACATTAATGTTCTAAAACCAGATAATATGGGATGAAGTTGGGGAGCCTGACACTGAAAGAGATAAAATGTTGCTTGAGCTTGAACGAGAGTGCCTAGAGGTTTACAGAAGGAAGGTGGATCAGGCAAATAGGAGTAGAGCTCAGTTAAGGCAAGCGATTGCTGATTACGAAGCAGAACTCGCAGCCATCTGTTCAGCAATGGCAGAAAGGCCAGTACATATTAGGCAGGTTGGAAAATACTTATCAGCGGTTATTATTTTGATGAAGATATTTTAGGAATAGCAAATAGCTAATAGCTTATTTCCTGATTGAGGCAACGGGGGCTTAGCCCACGCACATAAAACTAATGGAAACAGAAAAAAGGAAATTGGCAAGGTTAAATGTGTATGCTAGCATTTGTGTGCTAATAGTTTGAAGCAACTATGTTATTTTGGCATGTCATGTTCATTTAAGCCTGTGGATGTGCTGATTTAATGATATTTCAATGTTATGGATCTCAGTTAAGCTTTTGCTTGTCATTATAAACTTATACAAACATGTGCAACTAAGCCAGTCTAGTGTTCCCAGAAGCAGCATTTCAGTACAGAAGTAATAGTTTTCTTCAGGTGCAATATAAATATAGCTAAGAACATAGCTTCCCTTGTTCTAATTTTTAGGTTATATTTTTCCCCATCAGGATTAGCTGTTATTTGTTTACATCATTAAAGAGGTTACCCTCTCATTTTTCTAGTCTGATCAAAACGCTGGAAGTTTAAAACAAGAGCTAGCAAGAATTCTTCCAGAGCTTGAGGAGATGCGTAAAAGGAAGTCTGACAGAAGAGATCAATTTAAAGACGTCCAAGAGAAGATATTAAATATCTCAAATGAAATCTATGGGTCCAAAGAATATATTTCTGCCAAGAAGTTTGTAGATGAATCTGACTTATCCTTAAGGAAGCTTGAAGAGCTGCATGAAGAGCTGCAGACACTGCAAAAAGAGAAGGTTGATTATTGTTCTAGTTCATCTTATTTACTATTTATTAAATTTATGCATTTTTATTCTTAGTCAAATTCTAAAACACTTTATTTGGTTTCTTTATAACTGATCACACTTGTATGTTCTATTTGAACAGATTGAACGGCTGAAGGAGGTCCAGGACCACCTGTGCATTTTAAAATCTCTTTGTTCAGTTCTTGGTTTGGACTTTAAGCAGATAGTCAGTAATATTCATCCTAGTTTGGGAGATACTGAAGGGCCTAAGAGTGTAACGAATGATACAATTCAGCAGCTGGCAGCTGCTGTACAAAATCTGCGGGAAGTTAAGTTGCAGAGAATGCAGAAGGTAAAATGTAGAGATGAATGCTATTTTTTCTTTAACGAACACTTCTGTGCTGCTTCTTAATATTAAAAGTAGTAACTTCTATTTTTCACCGAAAAAAAGTGGTAACTTTTATGATCTGGCAGCTCCAAGATCTCGCATCAACAATGTTGGTGCTCTGGGACTTGATGGATACACCAGTCGAAGAGCAACAGATGTTTCAGAATGTTACTTGTAATGTAGCTGCTTCAGAATTTGAAATAACTGAGCCTGACACATTGTCTGTGGATTTCATTAATTATGTGAGTTGTAAGCAGCCTCATTTCATTAGACTGGACTTCTTTCAGAATTCATAAAATAATTTCACACAGGTTGAGGCGGAAGTATGTAGGCTAAATGAGTTAAAAGCAAGCAAAATGAAAGAGCTTGTGTTAAAGAAGAGAACAGATCTAGAGGAAATCTGTAGAAAGGTGCATCTGATCCCAGTAGTAGATAATGCAGTGGAATTTGCTGTTGAAGCTATAGAGTCAGGTAACCTTCTTGTGAGACATCGCAGGACATGAATGGGATAGCTTCAACTAACTAAATGTCTGTGTCTTCCTTTCTTATCCAGGATCCGTGGACCCAGCTTATGTGCTTGAACAAATTGAGCTTCAGATTGCCAAGGTCAAAGAAGAAGCTTTTAGTAGAAAAGAAATACTTGAAAAGGTTGAGAAGTGGTTGACAGCTTGTGATGAGGAGTCTTGGCTTGAGGAGTATAATAGGGTTAGTTGTTTGTATCGTCCATTTACATATGTACTTTTACTATACATTTGACCATAAGTATTTCCATTTTTCATTTTGTTATTTATTACAGGATGATAATCGGTACAATGCTGGGAGAGGTGCTCATCTTACTCTCAAGCGAGCTGAGAAAGCTCGTGCCTTGGTTAATAAACTTCCAGGTATTCATGAAGTTTACTTAAGCCATAGCTGTTGATTAGTTATCTGTCCTTTTCCCATATGACTTAATACAATGACAGGACAAAAGCTTGAATGACGAAACTGTAGATACTCTGTACTATTGTGTATTCTTTTGGCTGATGCTATTAATGCAGTGTGATCAAACTTTATGGTAGGGATGAACCCCTTGGATTAAGGATTTTGATAAGTTAAAACTCTAAATGAATTTGTCTAAGTCCTTAACTATAAAAGGTTCCAACCAAGTTGATCAAACTTTTATAACCTAATCATATTCTATCCCGCATACTCAACACAAGTTAATACTTGCAAAGAAAACTTCTTAATTCATCAACTCTAAAATAACTTAATACAATTGAGTCTATAAATAAGGAAATTTACTAACCCTAATATGACTCAAAATATCAAGAAAAATATCCTAAATATTCTAAAGATATTATAATAATTGATTTTACAAGATAATATCATATAATAGATATCCAAAGGATTTCTTAAAAAAAAGTATATTAAATCTAAAGAACTGAATTAATAAATAAAAAATAAAAAATCTAAAAAAACAATTAATCATCATCACATCTCAGCTCTTACTGGACCCTTCTTAATTGTTTGATCTCCATCATTTCCTCCTTTTTGAAAAGATTTGCCCTCGAATCTTCGCTACGCCCTTTTCCTTTCTTCTTGAAGGATCTCTCTATGTGGAGTTGGTCTTTGTAAGATTGAATTGGATTGAGAGGAACCAACTTTACTTTGTTGCCATGATGTTGAAAGGAGCCAACTTCTTGATTTTTGTAACCATCATGTTGAGCTCGTCTATCAAATTGCCTTGAACGACCTAATAAGATATGAGCCCTGTTTGAACCACGTTCGGAAAAGCTAAACGTGCGTTCAACAGTGTTTTTCCGCAAAACGAGATAATCTTCTATACATATTTACCTCGTAAATGGTAATAACGCTTCTCCACCACGTTCCCAAACGGACTCATGGCTAGCCATCATGGGTACCACTTCACATAATATCTCATCCAGATTTCTTCCAATGCTAGCATTTGCTTAGTTATGCATGCACCTCTACTATCTTTGAGACACTGCACCCTATATGGTTTGGGGTGTTTTAAGGTAGGGGATATAATTTATCAATAAGCAAGGTATTAGCTAGATGGTGCAACTTCCTCCACAAATGACCGCGCTACATATTTTATTTTGAACAACGCCTCTAGTACGAAAAATGTGCTCATGCTGCTCTTTCTCATGATCTTCTTTTGGTTTTATATTTAGAGCACTCATTGTTATTTGATATTCCCCCTGCGGAACTCCTTCAACATAACAATTTTCTAAAGGTGGTATATCATCATCATTAGTTTCCCTTGGCACTTACTTTCATATCCTCTATTCTCAAGAATGAAATTTGTCTTCTTACACTTAAAGCAACGAATCTTATTTGATTTAGAACAGGAATTTTTGTCATAATTGCCTTCAGTGATGATCCTATTTAGTTTATGCTCCTCCATTTGCTCAGCTATAGGCCTAAATTCTTCTCTAATACCACTAGCACATCTAATCTCCACTCTTTTTTCAATTGTAGAGGCCTTATGCACAAGCTCTTCTTTATCTATAAAGTAGTACATCTCAACTTCATCTCTTATTTTAGGATGTAAGCAATCTATATAGTGATTCATAGTGGTCTCCTCATCTTCTTCTAACCCTGCTTTCATCGTCAGGAGTTTCATCTCATGGTCAAACTCTGCTTTGCACTCATAGAACCTTGATGTAGGCGTTGTAGTTTACGCTACGTCTCATTGTAGTAATGACTTTAAACAAATTGTTTTCTCATGCAAGTCTTCAACTTCTGCTAAATTTGAATTGGGCCTTTTCCAAGAGTCCTCTTTTTAATCTGTATCGATCCCACTAATACTATCGTAATTAGTACCTTTACGTGTAGCTAGTTTTACCTTTTTCTCCTTGGGATAGTCATGAAGTTTGAAAACTTGCTTCACCCTTTGTTCTCGCTCAAAGGTATTCATCTGGGTTGGGTTTCCCCAAAAAAGAATGAACAATGTCCATATTTGGACATTGAGATCTCATGTGCCTAATTTCTTGACACTTAAAGCAACGAATCTCATTTGATTAGAACAGGAATTTTTGTCGTAATTACTTTTAGTGATGATTCTCTTTAATTTAGGCTCCTCTATTTGCTCCGTTATAAGCCTAAATTTTTCTTCACATCTCCGCTCTAGCTGGACCCTTTTTAGCCTATGGATTTCCATCACTTTATGGGGATTTAGCCAATCTGTAAATGAAGTAGCAGTTCTTGATTAGTGCTAAGTTTGCCAAGAACGAAGAAACCAATCGTGGAAATCCAACAATTCTTAGTCATACGGATATGACAAAACTAAGAATGAACAATGGATTTGTTAGATATCTGGGAAAAAGAAAACTAGAACATAGAAAGCCATCGATTTGTCAATGACATTCTAATGCTTTGCCATCAAATTTTATATGGGCCTTTAGCAAGTGGGCTATATTGAAATAAGGTAGCTATTTTTAATATGTCGATGTGCTAATTCCGGAGAGTCAGAAGAAAAAGCAATTACTATTGAACAAATGAACATCAGCTCATTATATTCCCGGTGGACTCAATTTTGCTTCGATTTTTCTGCTTCATGCCTCCCAGCCATCATATCATTTTATATCTTTCGTATGAACTCTGCTTTTATGCAAAACGCGCTCCTGTCCATGCATAGTTTATAATTTATAACTACAATTTCTTTTTTTATTGTATGTAGCAATGGTAGATGCTTTGGCTTCAAAAACTGTTGCATGGGAAAAAGAGAAAGGCATGGAATTTACATATGATGGTGTAAGTACGCTCTTTAAAAGCTTTCCCCCCACTAATTTAATGTCCCTTGGTTGCTAAAGTAAATCTGCTTTTCAATGATTCCTGATATTTATGGAATTCCAGATCCGTCTGCTTTCTATGCTCGAAGAATACACCATATTACGGGAAGAGAAAGAGCAAGAACGTCGTAGGCAGAGGGTATGCACAGTGCTTTGAAATATTTATCCCAATAAAATTCTCCATTCATAGACTTTGAGACCTATTGTATGAACAGGAAATTATTAAACCAGTTTTGTTTTTTCTGATCCAGGATCTGAAGAAGCTTCAGGGACAATTAATAGCGGAGCAGGAGGCACTTTATGGGTCAAAACCAAGCCCTTCGAAGGCTCAGGGGCCCAAAAAGGCACCTAGGATGTCAACCGGAGGCGCGGCTAGTAGAAGAGTCTCCCTTGGAGGGGCCATGGTTCAAACTCCAAAAGCAACTCAGTCACGCCCCATGAGGAAGACTGACATTGCCCACCATATGGACAATCACCTGGATGATTCTTTTTCATCTTTATCATCAGGTTGTTTCTTCAAACACCACTCGCCCATAATACTGATTTTCCATAATTTCTTGCTAAACATATTCTTTGTTCATATGTGTATATATTTGTGTGCTCTGGCTTGTTGACAAGGCTCTCATCACGTTATCTATGAATCCCTATATCTTTTGTTTGAGTCACTTCAAATCTTGTGAATAAAAAGACGCCTATATCTTTGGTTTGGCTTGTTGACATGGTTCTCATCACGTTATCTATGAATCCCTATATCTAATTGGCTGAGTCACTTCAAATCTTGTGAATAAAAAGACGCCTATATCTTTTGTTCTTTACAATTGCGTGCTGGATGGCTAACATTTCAGTTTCGTCTTCATAATGTGAATCTACAGTTAAAAGAGGATTGGATATTACCAGTGGCTCTGTGAAAAAGCAGTCATTTGGCGGTGGCGCCACTTGTGCCGGGGCTCTTCGTGACATGCAATCGCCGATGATGCGACAGCCTTTCTCTCCCATTGCTTCAACCTTATCTTCTAAAGCTAACATGAAAAATCCCACAGATGAACTCAACAACACACGCACTGAGAAGTTGCAGAAGACTATTTCACCGAACACTATGCCATTCTCTACTCCTTCCAAGGTGGCTCCGGTTATGACCGATGATGAGAGCAGAACTCCGAAGACAGTAATGCCTATTCCTTACCCATCCACACCTTCAACCGTGTCAGCTCCGATGAACATGGCTGTCACACCGGCTCCTCCTCCTCCTGCTGCCCCGGTGGTTCCTCTTGCTCCAGAGATTGAACATTCTTTTGAGGAAAGAAGGCTCGCTTTCATTCTCTCATCTTGATTGATTCATTTTTTGTGTTGAGGTTTGGTTATCTCTTGTTACTACATTTAGATATCATTTCTGGTCATTTTCTGAAACAAAGTCCTGTTACTCGTTCTTGTTCGTTACCAGCTGCTGGTGATGGACGATGATAATCTTTAAGTCAATGAGTGTAAATTGGCTTTCGATTGTTGTGTGTTGTGTACATAGTAGTTAGTCTACGACAAGTGGACGTGGGCGAGGAGGTCAAACTCATTTCTAAAATACTAATTTGGGATTCTGGATTGAATATTCTTCTTTCTTTCTTTCTGGTTTGATTCCTATCTTGTACTAGCAAGAAACATGACAGTTACAAGAAGCAGGTTCCTTGATGGCTAATACTGTGGAAGCACGTGATATGGTCTCACAAAGGGTGGATGTTACTGATATGTTTGTCCCATGGCCTTCTCTTTAAAGAGAACCAACATCACACGAGGAGTATCTCATGTTGGCTTTGTTTTATTATTTTTTATTTATTGCTCCTTCTTATCCCTTGAGCCTTGAGGCATATTTTAAAAGGGTTGCATGTCTCTTATTACAGGTCATCAAGCGAGGTGTTAATTATGTTTTTTTTAAAAATTTGATGAATGAAATTTTTCACCCTAGTTGTTCATCAGGATACATCTTTGTCGGCCTCCATTGAATTGCCTAGAGAGATATTTATAATAAGAACCGAAGAGAGCGTTGTAGATTGGGATGCCAAGCAAATAAGTACAGAATTGCTTTTTATGGAGTTAGTTGCCTTTGATCCCTCCAAATAAGTCAACTTATTTCAAATCTTGTCTTAGAAAAGGAAAGGTTTGTACAATTTCTTTCCCAGCAAATTGGTTTGGACTTTCGCGACTGTTTGGTAGATTTGACAGATAGATGAATATTTACGTGTACTCTACAGTGTATCTCATAAATTTTTTCAATTGTTTTTCCCTAACACATTATACTAGATATTGTCAAATATATAATTGAAGACATTTGAAATATTTTTATTGAATAAAGTATGAATGGTATGACACTTCAAAAATATATAAATATTCTACGAAGAATATGAAACCTATATCATGGAAATGTAAAGATTGTCAAGAACCCCCTTGATCATCACCTGAATCCAAACATGAAATTCAAATTACAAATTTTTGTATAAAATAAATAACAATTTTGAATTATCATGGTGTAAAACAATAAATAATAGAAAAGGAAAAATTTTACAGCTGGGGCAATTATAATATATTACACAATATGCAAATAATATATGTATGTGTCTAAGCTTGGCAAAAAAAAATGTATGTGTCTATGTGAGGGAGAGGGGAAATACCAAAAATGCCCTAAGTGCATTTCTTTTAGATCCCACATTGTACAAGTTTCTCTTCTATTTATATATTATAATATAAATTTGTAGTCTTACTATTACATGAAACTCCAAGGATATATAAACATGGGAAAATTACCCATAAATCCCAAATAACAGAATTAATCACAAAATGATTTTAAAGATTTACTTATTAATCACAAACTTTATTAACTTTCATTTACAACCTCAGCAGCTACATACTTCTGAGACCTTATAATAATTTTATGAATCTTTAAAACTATTTTATAGTTAATTCTCTTACTTGAAATCTCTAAGTAATTTTGCATGTAAGCATTTGGAGGAGAGAGCATGTGTTAAGTTGAAGTGGCAATAACAGTAGATTGAAGAGAAAGTGAAGGGCAATTCAGGTGGAAGATATTTAATTTATTTATTGTTGTAAAAACATGAATGTGAGTTCGTTGGTCAACTTTAATCTTAGTGAAAAGACAAAGAACTTGTCAGTAGTTGGGGAAATGTAATGGCTCCAACCGAGCTTTACAGCTTTGAACATTTGTTTAAAGGGCTTTAAATATATATATATATATAAGTGCCAATTTTAAATAAAAAAGGTATTTTCTTTCTTTTTCAAAAAAATTATGTATTTTTTATGCATCCCAGTTAAGTATCCCCATTCACAATCATTTATTAAATTTCCAAGACGGACGTGAACCTATTTCTTAACCAAAATTTATACTTTCAATTTTGCAAATAAAATATTAATTATTAATTAATTTCCCATTATTTAATTGCTTTAGTTTAATTTTTCCTTTTTCTATTTTTCAACTTTATTTATTTACTCCCCCTTTTCCTGCAAAACCCTAAATTCATGTAACCACTCTAGAGAAATTATCCACCAGAGTTGTTATTTTTCCCTGTAATTGTAGAAATTTTTTTCTCAAAATTTTATGTTAATTTTGAAGCTCTCTGCGTTTACTGCAATGGCGGAGATTTGACGTACAGTGCCGCGTTTTCCTCGGAGGGCTTGCTCAACTGTCGCTATTGCTTCACTAGTTTCTTCTTCTTTCTGACCTTTTCTGAGAATACGGCCTGTGTTTTTTCAGATTTTGTGTTAGATTAACTAATTTTTCAGCTTAAACTTCACTTCCGCCCTTTCTGGATTTCACTTCCCTGCCATTCAAATCTACTTCTCCATAGGAAAGGGCAAAGGGCTTTATTGTTTTTTTCCTGTTTAGATTTATTTTTCTGGTTATTTGTGCGCTTGGTTTCAAAGTTTTTTAATCTTCGATGGGTAGAGTTTATCGTTTTTGAGGTTTTTGTTTGCTTCGTTCCCCCCTTGTTCCCGGTTTCATTCATTTAAATGGAAGAAAAAGATAGTTTTTTCTCTGGTCTTACCGTGAAGGCTAACGATGCTCCGGAAAGTCACCATGTAACTCCGAGAAGTGAAAATTATGGACTATTTGGCGGGCCCACAGGGGCATCGCCGGCGCCGGCGCCTGCGCCATCTCAGACTACGGCTCCAACTTCATCTTCAGCTTCAGCTAGAGCTCCAGTGCCAGCTTCATCTTCGGCGCCGGAACCTGTCAGTGTTGCGGCGGCGACAGGGAGTACGGATGTAGTAAAGAAGAAAAGGGGAAGGCCAAGGAAGTACGGGCCTGATGGTAAATTAGCTTTGGCGTTGTCGCCGATGCCGATTTCATCTTCAATTCCGTTGACTGGGGACTTCTCACTGTGGAAACGGGGTAGAGGGCGGCCAGTTGAATCGGTCAAGAAGTCGTTTAAGTGCGATTTCGAAAGCCCTGGACCAGGTACAAGTAGCTTTTTTATCTACGAATTTAAAGTCCCCCTACGATATATTTTTTTACCGTTACATTTTTAACAGTGTTCGTTGCTTGACAATTTGTGTCTGAAAGCTCGAGAACAATAAATACATACAGTGAGCTCTCTCTAACCCGTAGTTTTGTCTTTTATATAGAGGTATGCTGTGTCGACTGAAATATGATTTCTCTCTCTCTTGTTTGTAATGGGTTCTGCTATAATTATGTCGAGGAGGATAGCTGCTTTCTCGGATCTGGGTTTCTAGTGTGTATCTTTATTTTGTTGGATTTGATTCATGCCTATGTAGTAGAGTTTTAAGATGGCGAAACTGGACCCTTGGATGAGATTCCCTTTCAGATCTGGCGAGAAGGTGAGGCGGAGACTTGTATTTCTTTTTATATAATAAAGTGAGGTCAAGTTATCTCTTCAGGTAGCATATGATTCTCTTTTTCCCTTTTTATATGGGGAAGATGGGATTGTTTCTGACCACAGAAATCACTAATCAGAGTTAGCATAATTGAACGCGCCAGCCAGCGTATTCAATAGTTTCAGTCCAGTTGTTAGCTGATGTGACGGGTTTGAATAGGTCTGAAGGAAACTAATAATTATTATTTCTAAAAGCCTGCCAAGTAACTGCGTTGAAGATGTTGACTTGGGCCCTGAGACTGAAAAATGACTAATCCGTATCCCAGCATGGATAATTCTTTCATAGTCGAAATAGTCATTATTATGGAAATTTTGTTCAGAGGAGAATTTCATCATTAATACATGATGAGAGTGGCTACTTAGAATTAAATGTCAAATGATTGTAATGAAACCTTGTGTAAGTTTATGAAGCTTTGTTGTCTTCCATGCATGGAATGCTTCTGAACATCATTGAACATTACGAGGAAGTGGGATATGACCGCTAAATTTTGTGGTAGTCTATGATAGATTCATGGTGGTCTAAGGTGGGGAGCCCTTAAGGTGGTAGGACCCCACACCACCGCCTTCATGTGCTAACGTAGTGAATGACATTGAATTGAGCTTTGTCTTAATATAACTGCTACTTCTGTTTCAGGCTGCAATGCCAAAAACGGTTTTTGTTTTCTGGTAGTATTTAAGAAATTCCTGTGTGAACGCGATTCCCAGAAGAGGACTATAAATATTTCATACCTGACAAAAAGAAAGTTAATATCCTCTTTTTAATCTTCGCATAAACTTTGTTTGATGAACTGGTAATTGCAATTTTGTGGTGAATTAGACTTCATCCTGCGCTTGCCTTAATTTTTCCCTATCAAGTCACTTACATCATGAATATTAATATCATAGGTGATGGGATTGCATACTCAGTTGGTGCCAATTTCACACCCCATGTGCTCACTGTTAATGCTGGCGAGGTATACTGTGCATATTGCTTTTATGCCAATATTATTAAATGTTAATTATCGTTTTCCTCCTGTAACTTTGTCCATGTTTTGCTACACTTAAAAAGATGCTATACATCTCATGCATACGAAAAATTTTATATCCCTCTCTTTCCTGTAATTCTTGAGGTATGTTTGAATCTATATATGTCCATTCATTGCTTGTGTTGACATCATTTGTTCATGGGTTATAAAAGTACTACCTAAAAAATGAGTTGTATGTCTGCTTAGTTTATTAAGGAATCAAAATATCTGTTTAGAAAGTGTATTATTTTTTTATTTGACTAACAGTTATAATAGTTGCAGGATAGGCTAATATTTTTGTAAGAATATTTAATAGGTTAACTTGAATTATGTCATAATGGCCGAGAGGGCCGTTTTCCTTATGAAAGTAGCCTACATTGCTGATGAAACAGTAAAAGGTTCCTGAGAAGGTGCGAGGTCTGTAAGAATTAGATGATTTATCAAATAAGCGATAGGACATTAGAAAAAGATTTTAATTGGAGAAACGATTAATTTCACAATACAGGTGAATTGTAAATATAATTATGTATGTATCTGACTAGGAGATAACATTTTAAAAATATGCTGTAGCATATTGGTGGCCGGGTTTTCACCCTCTGCATGCATCTGATCTTATATGCGGTGTACAGAATATTAACTTGTATTTTTTTATGTTCCTGTGTCCTGTTTCAGGATGTTAACATGAAGGTCATGTCCTTCTCTCAACAAGGATCTCGTGCTATTTGTGTTCTTTCTGCAAATGGAACAATTTCAAATGTTACACTGCGTCAACCAACTTCTTCTGGGGGTACCTTAACATATGAGGTAAGAACCCACTTTTCTTTGCCAGATGGTCTTTCATATTCATATATCTTGATTCAAGTTGCATAATGTGTAAGGGTAATGCATTTGTTTTATTTGCTGATTTTTTTTGGGAGAATTACCCAAAGGTTCTAAGTAAGAGAATGTGTTACAAAATGGTCCCAAGAGGTTATAAATGGTAGCTGCTTCATTTGTAAATTGTGCTTCTTGACTTGTTATTAACAACCTTTTGGGGCCATTTTGTAACACATTCCATTGCTTAGGACCTCTGGGTAATTCTCCCATTTTTTTTCCAATTTAGTATGTATTCCTCAGTGCAAGGTCTCAAATTCTTCTGTACGTACCCTGACTAAGATTGTATATGGTTTAAGTATAAACTAGAACAGCCCTCGTTGCTTTGCAAGGGTTTTTACATTCTTTTTGAATGGTAAAGAAAATGTAGCAGTTATATATAGATATAGATATACACGTATAAAGGCACAAAACCCCGCATGTCAGTTAACAAAACAGTAATAAAGATTCTACTTTTATTATATATATATATATTTATTAATTATTAATGTTGATATTTTCGCTTGCAACTTTTGCTGATGTAAGATGATTTTGTATGTCCACTCTCTCTTGTTTCCTTTTATGCAGCTTCCCTGTTAACCTGCCTTCCTGCTCAATGGTGCTTTGTGAATATGTATTAACACACGTGAGCTTATTTGATGCCTTTACAGGGGCGATTTGAGATTCTTTCTTTGTCTGGTTCATACATGCCTTCTGAGAACGGTGTGACACGAAGTAGATCTGGTGGCATGAGTGTCTCTTTGGCAGGTCCAGATGGTCGAGTTGTGGGAGGCGGCCTTGCTGGTCTGTTGGTAGCAGCAGGTCCTGTGCAGGTAAACCAACTGCTATTTAATTTGGTTGCTGTACAAGTATTTGCTAACAAATTTTCAACAGAAGCATAATGTTTCCATAGTCCTGAACCGTGGAAAAATGTCTGCTCAATATATTTTTTCTGGATTATCTCATTGTAAAACACCCAAAGAGCTTTGCATATGCCTCTGTCCATTGATAAAAACATTCAAGCAGCTATTTGTGGAATCATTGGTTGGTCGAATAATAACATCATTAAGCTACGCTTGCTTAACGTTAGTACTTTTCTGAACTTCTGCGCCAGGTTGTTGTGGGGAGTTTTCTTCTAGGCCACCAGCAGATGCAGAAACCAAAGAAGCAAAAGACGACGAATCATTTTTCACCTGTTATGTCTGGAAATTATAATCCGATCCCAGTTGATGAAATAAAAATCAGTTTTGGAGGAGTGAAGCCTATTATGACTCCTGCTGCATTTCAAGCAGACAACACCGCTTCTTTTAACAACATCCAGGGCTCTAGCAACTCATCCGCTGATGATGCTGATGATGATGTAACACTTTATCCTGAAAAGGACTCTAACCCCAGCCAAACAAATGCTGGAGTCGCCTGCTAAATGAATTATGCAGAGTCAGCCAGATAATGCATGTAGGTTCACTCATTCTTGACATAAGCTGACAGATATGACATGTTGGCTAATTATTATGAAGAACAAAACAGTTTAGATGAGTGTTAAGCTGGTTTTGACTCTGAGGTTGTACTTTGGTTACTTAGGGTTAGTTATGGGATCTCTCTTTGATTTTCCATGTGGCCTGTTGTTCTGATGTTGTATCTTTAAGTAGTGTTATAGTGCTGTTTACTCATTTTTATCTAGTAGCATTATTGTGATGTAGGAAAAATATGTGGTGGGTCATCAGCTTCCTCATTTGCTTATCTTTTAATGTTTGAAATGTGAGTGGATGGATGTGGATGTTTCGGATATGCAACTTCTAATATTATTTGTGGTAAAAGGAAAAAACAATTGCGTTTGAACTTCTGTTAGCTGTTGCTATAATCTCAATAGTTCTTCTCTTCAATGGATGTTAGAACATCATATTATTATTATTCAACTAATTTCATTCTGAAGCCATTCTAATATTGTAAATATGATAACAATATTGCAAACATTATAAAAAAATAGAATTTTTCTTTTTATCTTTTCATGATGTTTCATTCTCCGTCTTTAATTTCATTCCGAAGCCAGCCAATGCCAGAGACAGGACCATCATGCTTAGATGAACTATTAACCAAGGAATTTTTTTTTTTAAAAAAACTTTTAATAGAAACAATGATTTACATTAGGGTAAGTAGTTATGGGCTTCTGGCTAAGTAAAACATGAATAAATGTGTGATGCATTGTTAGATTTGACTCACTTGTTTATTTTACATGTCTATTTATAACTCATTCCTTATATTAATATAATCCGATATGGCTATGAAATCACAGAGCAAACGAAGGCTTAATGTCTGATAGAATGATCCCCATTTTGAAACCACAATGTTTATACTCGACATCTTGCAGGATAAATGTCTAACAAAAGCTGAAGAACAGCACTTCTACGGATACAAACTCACTGCTCTCTCTCTCTGTGAAGTTGCAATTTTGCTTTATCTTTTACAATTTATGGTTATCTTGGGCATTGAGATGGCATCTATCGTGGTATTGCTAGCCTTTTAAGTCATATGTTTTCATTTAGCAGTTCGTCGAAATGAAAACAGAGGACCCTTTTTGTTGAGACTTTTCATGCAGAAAGATTATTTTCAGTGAGAAAGAAAAAAAATCATAAAAAAGATAGAAGGAATCTCCATAGATGCTTACAGCAAAGGCCCTTTATGCCCATCACATCACCTTTTCCCCCTCCTTATCCATTTGAGCAAGAATAATGCCCGTATTGTGCTTGTTTGGTAACGTTTGGCTTGTAGTCATAAACACGTTTAGCAGTGTTTTTCCGTAAAATGAGATAATCTCCTTCACATATTTGTATCGACTTATGTGAATAAGCCCAAGTACAAAAGTGAACAAAACTCACTCAACTTTTGTTCAACAAAAAAGTGAGATTCTCAAGTCTCCATAGTACAACAAAATTTATCAGTCTAACTACAAACTGATGTATGAGTTAATATGTTTCAAGCCTCACTAGAAACCATTAGAGGAGGAGGAGGAGGAGGAGAAACCGATATTCTGATACCAAAATTATGTGCTCAAAAACTCTGCTTTCCAGGTGAATAACTCTTCCACTCTTCTCCTCAGTTCATCATCATCATCATCTTCTTCTACTTCCTCTACTTCTGGCATTTCTTCTTCTTCTACCTCTGCCTCTAGATCTTCCTCATTGCTGCAATTATCAGCTGCTTCATCCGCTTGCTTCTGATCTTGTGACCTTTCGCTGCCTTCTTCCTTCTGGTCTATTATTCCATTAGAATTTTCTTCTGCTTTGTGAGTTTTTCCTTGGCTTCTGGGTCTGGCCATAGACACAGTGATCTCACTTCCTTCATCAAAACTGACTCTGGGCTTCAGGTCCATCAAGATTATCACTATGATCAGATTGCAGAAACAGAAGATGAAACCAGAGCTGGAAGCAGCTTGAGTGAATAACTCAAATATGGAATACACCAACATGGTTTTGAAGATGATCAATGAGGGAAAGAGACTCTGAGAAGTCAGACTATGCAAGAGTGAGAGCATTTGGAGAAGCTTTTGGGGGCTATTTAAGGTCATGTTTGGATAGACACCAACGTGGAAAGAACACTTTTTAAGCATAGATTAATTAAAGATGGTGAGGTGTAGTGGGAAAGCTATTTCAACAAAACAATACAAAATGAACATTTTTTATTTCTGGGTTTAATTATTGAGGAATAATAATTAATAAAGTGTATGTGGGAAGTTTCTGCCAAAACGTATCTTGTGGGGTTTTTATTTTTTGTTTAATCAAAAGTCTTTACAGTAGCTTTCAAGAACCTCACATGGAACTTTCTCCATTTCTCACTCACAGCCTCATATGTCATCAATTTGACATCACCCCCCCCCCTCCCCCAATGACTCTCATGTGGGATTCTCAATGTTCCCGTATTGTCCAAATTAGGTGGGTCCAGCCGTGGCATTTATACAAAATTAAATAATAAATAAATTGTATTATTGTTGATTCATGAAAAATATAACTTAGTAAAAAGTTTGTATTTTATATTAATATTTTAAATTTAATATTGATGGTGATTCTATCATCAACAACTTAATATTCCAACGCCAACCACACATAGACATTTATATAGATATGACGGTTGGTTAGTGAGCCGTTCAGTTTTATTTTGGGCCATTTTGTATATTAAATTATACGTTGGTGAATTTTTAAATACATATTAATTATTTCCTCATGCTAGGGTAATAGAAGTAATGGGGTAATTATCTAATCTTGCAAGTGCGTAATTAAGAAGCCATTTTAGAGGGGGTTTTTTCTAGTAAGATTTGTGGTAAAATTGGGTAGAGGGGTTTTTTTTTCTAGTAAGATTTATAGTAAAATTGGGTAGACACTTGCATGATCGGTTCATCATTATTTTTAGGGAGATTTATTGTAAAATATTCTATAAATCTTACCTAAATGCAATTCTCCCTAATTTGAGAGATTTACTTTAAAGTCCCACGCTACAAATTATTACTCTAAAGTTTCAAGAGGTTGTTAATTTTAACTGTTTTACTTATCAATAGTGCTTCTCGATTTATTATTAACAACATCCTGGGACCTTAAAGTAATTAATTCACTATCACTAATTTTGGATTCGGAGAATTACTTTAAAGTTTTACGCTACGAATTAAGTACTCTAAAGTCCCAAGAGATTGTTAATGGTAGCTGCTTCACTTGTCAATGGTACTCTTCGACTTATTATTAACAACCTCTTGGGACCTTAGAGTAATTTATTCGCTATTGCGGGACCTAAATGCAATTCTCCCTTCAGCAATATATGTTTTTGTACTTAAAGGGGGAAAAGTATGAGAGTGAGTAAAAAAAATCCTTTGTGATTTTTGTTGTGCCCTTATTTAAATATGCAAAAGAGAAATTAAAACTCTCTAACAACACGAACCATAATAAACCTTGTAGATCATTTGTAAAAAAAAAAATCTTCATTTTTCTCTCTTTTTTAATCAGAATTAATTGTTATTATAACTAAATTCTAATGGCACATTAAGCATGAAACCACTCTTACTGTATTAAATTTTTATTAATTAATATATTATAATTTTAATTTTAATTTTTTTAGAACAAATGGAAAGGAAAAAATTATCAGTTTCTAATTCATACCCAACGTAATTTTGTTCCAACATATATTTATTTAATTCATAACTCTATTTTCATATTTATTTTACCAAAAAAATCCTTTCTCTCTGCCAAAGGGCCTTAGTGAATTTGTTGTCTTTTGAAAAATAAAATATTTGAGACGCAATGTGCTGTTAAATTTCTACTTGGTAAAGAATCAACGGTGAGAATTAGAAATTGTGATGTTTGCTTTGAAAATTTTGGACAGCTAGCTATCCAGTTCGAAAGCGACCATAACCTAATTCTGAAACCAAACAAAAATATTTTAATTATGTGTTAGAAATTTTGATGTTTGCTTTTTCAAATATCACATTTGATGTTTACACCTTGCGTTCTTGTCGATAGAGCTAATCTACTCATCAACTGAATTAAACAAAAATTACGATATATCTAATTTTTAATATAAAAGTCAATTGAATTTTTAAGAGAAATTAAAAAAAATTAAATACATTACTTAACAATATTTATTTATATGTATTGTTCGATTATATATCAATTTATAGATTAAAAAAATTATCTTAAAAAATTATAAATATAAATAGTTTAAGTAATGTATTTACCTTTATTAATTTTTTTAAAGTTAAATGGCTCTTATATTAGGACTGGAGGTAGTATTTGATTTTGATTACATATATTTTATAGGTTTTAAAAATATATCCTCTCCACTGCCTATTTTGAGACACTTTTTTAAAAAACTTGAAATGAGATGTTAATTACATTCGATACAATTTTTTCCTTTCATTTTCAATATGTAATTCGTGGTTTTCAATATTGGTGAATTTATAAAAAAAATCCATTTCGAAAAAAAATTGAATGATTTAATAACCTCTCTTGGTACCATTGACATGCTTGGATATTCCTCAAAATAGTGATTGAAAGGAAAAATTAACACCAAAAAAAAAATTTTCATAATTAATTTGAGAAAACTAAAACTATAATTATTTTGAATTTGTTGACTCTCTTACATGTGCATGGGTTTTTTCTCTAGTTTTTAAAGAGTCAAAATTATTGTTAGATTTTATTGAAGTTTTTAATAGTTATTAAGATAATTGATGAGGTGAGTTCGCCTACTTTACAAAACAAATAATGTACTTTCATTAATGATACACTGAAAAATTACATTGAATTTAACAATTAAATAACACATGGTTATTCATTATTTATTTATCATCCTTTGTGTAAACAAAAAATTTACACACCCATCATACTTGTATACAAAGTTATCGTACTTATGTGCTAATTTACGCTGAAAGTTTTCACTTAAAGCATTAGACACTCAAAAGTTTTCTGAATTCAATGTTGTTATGGAAATTTTTAAGTAGTAGTAATTTTACACGGGTGAAGTTTAACCATTAATTGAACAGATAAATTGATTTTACATGTTCTCGCGATGTACACATCATTTTTCTTTTTTGGTTAAAGTACAAATTTGCTCGGTAAGATTCTAGTTAAGAGCTTTAGACACCCATAATTATTTTGGTTCAATGTTACCATAAAATTTCTATAGGATAGTAATGTTACCTTAACCATTATCCATATTTAACTTAAATTGTTAGTAGACCAAATTCATCAAAGAATAATGAAAAAGAAGATTTAATTACTTATATATAGGAGGCATTAAGTGAGATTGTGTGATCTTGAAATAAATGAGTGCCTCTTTATTTTCTTTTTGCTACTTAAGATGCTCACACTTCTTTGGTCAACCGCCGATCAAACTTAATCTGGATAACAGCCGGGTAACATTGATACAATCTGGAAACTTTCGAGGCAATAATGAATCCAAAAAAAATTCTAGATGCCTATAACGCTTGAGTGAAAATTTTCGGAGTAAATGTATACTTTAATTCTATATAAAATCAGATCCAACAACCTCACATCTTTGTAAAAACTTAAAGATGTGCTTGGGATCGGTTGAGCCTGATGGCCTAGACTACATCAACATTTATAAACAATATTAACATAACACAAATATTATATTTTCTATCAATATTAATAAATATTTATTAAAAATAGTCAAAGATTAGCTACTAAACATATATAAAGTTGATGATTTTTTAAAAAATTAGTAATTATTGGTGTAATTTTGAAATTTAATAATAACTTGGAGCCTTAAAATAAATATAATTTTAATATTTTAATAAAATTTACAAAATATAACTACCATTAGTAGGTCCCAAAAATTTCCAGAATACAAGTCTCAAGAATCCTTATATTTTATAAGAAAATATGAACTGAATGATGTACTTACCCCAAGAATCAAACTTCATTTGAACCTTGGATTCCTAAATTTGATAGTAATTTATGAATAGTTTTCAACTTACCTTCTTGTTTGAAAATTTAATAGAAAAATTCGATAATATTATTTATTTTTTACCTTAGTAAATCAATTGTTTGAAAGTATTTAACATATTTTTAACCTTCATTTGAACCTTGCAACTTGTTTTACCATATTTAACAATAAATTATGAATAATTTGAAACTCACACACACAGAACATTTGAAAATTTAGTTAGACCGATTATTTGAAAGTTGAATAATTTTAAAAAGTAGCTTCCTAAATTTAAGAATGGTTTATAGACAATTACCACTCACCTTCCACTAAGGAGTACATTTTAGAACATTTGGGACTTTGTTGGTACTGAAAAATATTTTATAACCTAATTGATGCATAAAAATATTTACCAATTTTCACTTGATTAAATGTAAAATAACTTAAATATATACAGTTAATTACTTTTTTTTTTAAATCCCTAGCAAAGTACAAGCATTTCATTTTTTTTAACGCATACCACATCATTTCCTAGTCATTATTGCTGTAGTTTTTGCTTCTTCTTTTTTTTTTTTTGAGTAGAAGGGAAATGTATTAACAAAAGAACAGAAGTACAAGGCAAGATCTTTAAAGCCGGAGGTATCACATTGCTGCTCTTTTTATTAATGCATCCACTCCTTAGTATTAAACACATAATTGATTATGAGAGATTAAAAAAATTAGATAAATCATTTAATTATAACATATATTACATTGTTTATTTTGAAATACCTATGTGTATAATTAAATTATATATAAGTTTATAAGTCATACAATTATATTAGAAAAATGATAAATATAAAGACTTTAATGTATATTTAAATTATTTGCTCCCCTCAAAGTAGTATTATTTTTTTACTTTTCAATTCTCATCCTTACAATAATCTCACATTAATTTTTCGAATTATTTATTTTCACACCTACCTATTGATGTGAGTATTGGGTAATTTTATTACAACAAGGGGAGATGTTATGTTTAATATTGGGCTTGTTTGTTGGAGCATTTGGAAAAGTTAAACGCACGTTCAAAAGTGTTTTTCCGCAAAACGAGATAATATGCTTCACATATTTACCTCGGCTCACGTAAAAGTATTTCTTTACCGTATTCCCAAACAGCCACATTATTTAAATTTAGTTGTTTGTGCAACCATTTTGAGAGTTTAGTTTTCAAATATTTATAATTTTTATATATATGGTTATAGAACACTATTTCTACACATATAGGATAATACATTAAATGAATTTTGATTAGGATTACAATGAATGTATGTACATCAACTTCAAAATTTGTGTAGATTCATCATACCTCAATGTTGGAATTGGACCACTGTATGGATAGTATTGGGAAAATGGGTTAGCCCACTCGTGGGTTAGCCCATATTAACCCGCGGGCTACTTAAAGTTGGGCTATACAACCTGACGTTTGATGAGCTTGCATGTTTTTTAAAGAAAAATTACCTATTTTTTTGTTGTTTTTCCTTTTTTATTGAAAAATACAGTAAAAGGCATGCATTTAAGATGAAATAAAAATATCTTAAGATGAAATAAAAAAAAAGATAATTAACGATGTCTATATTATAAGAAATTGAAATCAAAAAATAAATTAAAAAAACAATAAGGACTAAATTTATAAATCTATTTATTTAATTTAGTTTTACTTTTATTATTTTTTGTTAGGTTGGATTTTTCCCTCTACCTAGGCTCGGGGGAATTCATTACATACTTGACACCTCTTGCAGCCTCCAGCTAGGAGGGATCGTTTTGCATTATCATCTTTTGAGCATATTTCATGGGTGGTGGACCCCACTTTTCTCTTTCACTCCACATCAGTCCAATCAAACCGACGCACCAAAGGATAAAAATTATTGTTTATTATGCTTCAAAGTTTGAATCCACCAATCACTTGGCTGTCGTACTCATTGTCAATCAAATAGGGAATTGACATTAGGTGAGCTATTTCGTTATCCTTAAACCGACAGGTCTGTATCAACCCGTGGTTCATATGGTTTAGACCAGTCTAGCTCAACATTTGGTGGCCTGCCAAATGACTAGCATGAAGCCGTCTTAACATGTGGGTTGGACCCGTTTTACCGGTACTAAGTATGGAGATTAAATAATATATTAAAGAAATCTTATTCTCTAATTAAATAAATTTATTACTTCAAATCCTTAATATAAGAGATGTTTTAGGGGAGATTAAAAATCTTAATCACCTGATATATTTATTAATTCTCCAAACTAATTTATCTAACTTATAAATTGATGCATAATCTAATGATACACATAAGAATTTCAAAATATATATTATAATTAAATCATTTATTTGATTTTAATATCTTTTAAAAAAATTAAATGGTCTTATATTAAAAATATGGGTAGTAGTGCTCTAACGTCAATGTTACATATTCTTATAGCTTGTTTGAATGTAAGGTTGAAAATAGCTTTTATAGATTCCGAGGTAAAACTTAGGTTTTGAAGAATAGATTTTGGAAAATAGTTTTTACAGATTTCAAAGCAAAACCTAGGTTTTAAAAAGTGATTTATGTTTGGGAAGTTATTAGCTTTTATGGATTTCGAGGCCAAAAAATGGGCAGGAAAGAGAAAAGTAGAAAAGAAAAAGAAAGAAAAAGTAAGAAAGAGGAAACATAGGTTTCAAACTGAGGTTTTGTAACTAAAATAGCTTTTGGAAAAAATTTTTTACTTGGATAAAACCTCGATTTTAAGATAAAACTTAGGTTTTGAAACTAAACCTACCTTTTAATATACTATTAAATTGTGAGGAATTCAAAGTACGTAGAATTTAGAAGAACGCTAACAAATCCACTGACCAATTCAATGTATAAATTGCTGTTTGCTCATAAATTAAATGATTAAACAATAATAATAAATCAATAACGAACTAAAAAGGTGCTGCAAATTCTTGTTTTCATGCTGTCCACCATGATTACAAATACACGGCCCATACCTAATAGTTGACTTTTTCGCACTTTGAATAGTTGACTTCTAGTTCAAGGAAGAATTCGAATGGTTGTTTGTTAATCATTTAAAATCATTTCAAGAATAACTAAAACTCTTCTTATATATTTATATTAAATTGTGTAAAATTATTTTTTAAAAGTTAATTCAAACATCCCTGAAAGGATTGCAAACACCAAAAGAAAAGTGGAACTGCAGTGTTTTAAAAAGAACAAGGGGTTTTTCTTATTTAATTCGGGTTTTTTCTGGTGTAATTCGGATTAATTGGATCTGATGTAGTTATTGAATATTGGGTAGTTTAATATCAGCAAAAAAATTAAAAAAATTTTAAATATAACAAATGACTTAACTAGGAAATTACTCGGCTCAAATTTAAATATTGAACCAGTCACACAAATAATTCCCAAAATCATAAGCCTTGTGGATACATTCTAGGAAAATTAGTGTGTGCCAGTTTTATCATATTAAATATTAGTTAATGATGTAATTACCAAAATTCCTTGCTGCAATTTTTTGGTGAAAACTTGATGTAATTTAAGTAACATATATAAATGATATAATTCCCAAAATTGCTTGATGTAATTCAAGCAACACACTATGTATGTTACTTGAACTAATACTCTAACCAACATATTATCTATAAAATAAATGAGTTATGAAAATGCGTCTCATAACCTTTGTCATATTAACTAATTCATTGCTTTTGGTGAAAATTAGACAAGACCAAAGATAAGTTTGCAGGAGAAAAAGGATAAAGTGCATGTTTGAATAAATGATAAAATCAACTTTTTCATTATGATCTATGGCTCATTATGATAAAATAAAATGAATTTTATATCAATTTATGTAGACATTGTTTTTTAACGCCAACGTAAACAATGCCAAAATATTTTAAATGTACAACGATATTATTCTAATATTAACTATTCACTCTTCAAAATATCTTAATTTAACGGTTGTCATATATGATTAAAACTTCCATGTAATATTTTTCTAATGCCCTTCAAAGAAAACTTCTAAGCCTATGTATATAACTATTGATAACTATCAAATTAAGAAGATTTAATTAAATGTAATATGGGTTCTAGGTACTCAATACCCCAGTGACCTTCTCTTGAATTCTCAAAATTTCTGTCGCTTCATCCACAAGTCATTTTTATTTTTTAACCCTTGTATAATTTGGTTAAAAACGTTGACGGTTAAATTTGTTAACAAAGGGTGACGTTGTCTCTTTTTTAACTTCTGAGGCAATATTAATTTGTCGAAAACTTTCTGATCATTTTTATCATTTAACCCACTTTTTAAATCTACCATTCTTTGTTATCAAAATTATTTTCCGTTCTCTTAACAATTAATATATCAATATATAATGAAATGTAAGGTTTATTGCATTATTCATAAGTTAAAAAATAGTGCAGCATATATGAAAAAATGTCTTTTTTTAATACTTATCTCACTATGTTAAATTTGAGTATTGTCCTATTAAATTGAGAGTAATTTTTCAAAAATGCTTTTACATTCACATTAACTCAGG
>JANTPZ010090801.1:0-13436 GCA_025593235.1 Vachellia pachyceras | reverse complement strand
TAGCGAATATGAACCTGAACTCATTCTTCCATTCAACACGCATGCATGCGTATATATTTACTAGCTACGGTCATTTTGTAAGCCAATGGCTTTGTTTGGTTAGCCCGTTTGGGCAACTAAAAATCATTCCTGCGCTTACCGAGATAAAATCCCTCTCACATATTTACTTCGAAATCCGTGTCTATTCTTCCAACGGGCTATCCAAACACACCCAATACTTCTCATCATGATGCCCTTTTGTGCGAGTTAAACGTGCCGGTGAACATTAACAGGTCTTTCAACAGAAATATGAACTTTGACTTGTCAAAATTTTTTCATTTGAACTAGGTCATGAATTCACTCTAACTTTTGTAACCTCAGTTTGTTAGTGCATACCCTTTTAAATAAAAAAATTCATCCATTTAGATATAAAAATGCAACATCTTTTTTAGGGTTTGATTAGGGTTCAAGGAATTGAACTTTTAACTTTTTCTGAATTGCATGAAAGCAACTTGTATGAGTCAGTTTTTAAAAAGATTATATAAATCAAGTTTGTAAGGAATTAGTCCATTTTTTTAGACCAAACCCTGTTGGGTAACTCTGATCATTTTTAAAGTATATGCACTTGTTATTTTTTAAATTAATTTATCTGATAAAAAAATTGATATATAATCTAATTACAAGAATAAATAAGTAATTTTAAGTAATTATTTTGGTTCCCTAACCTAAAAAAAAATTCAAGTGACTCTTACAACAAGATAATTAATTATCAATTATATGTGAGAAAGACCATATAATACAAACCTCCTTGAGTTTCGACAGCTTTGACCGGTGCGGGTTGTGAGATCTGTGGTGCAGTCTTAAATTCATTCATCTGCACAATTTTAAAATGCACTCAAAGGCTTAACGCATATGATGATTGATGAGCATAACATTAATAAATATGCAAGTAAAATTAAGCATTTGATATATATATATATATCTCTATATATTATCTTGACTTAATTTATAATTTTAAGATTTGATTCAGGAGAAGCCTCGTTTCCGGGAAGCATTAATGAAAAAGGAAGAGGAGAGAATTGAATGAAGTACCCAGGTTGGTGTGGTTGCCGATGGACCATCCATTCCGATATGTGCCACATGCTTTACATCTGTTGGGAAACCAATCTGTATCTCGTCTTCTGCCTTCTCATCTGCAAAAACATTCACTTCAATGTCTTTTAATAATTAATTTCCAGAAGCAAAATCCTTTGATTAACATCAAACCAAAAATAGATCTTTCATGTGGCTCACCAAATATTTGTGAAAGTTGTTTTAGTCCTCTGAAAAATCCTTTCACCTTGGTCGCCATTTTTTCGCTCCCAGAAACTGTTGGAGATGTAATAATATGTTATCTTAATATTATATCTCCAACAGAAACCTTGAACCTTAAAAAACTGGTGGTGCCGGCGCTAAGGTTTGAAGATGGACCTCCACATTTCAGATCGACGTGCTTGTTTCCAAACTGATGGAGAAATAGTAGAGAGATAGACAAGAGAATGTCATCTAATTGGATTGGAGGGGCCACCTGGAATTTCAATACCTGAAGCTAAACATATGTACGTATGTATATGTATGGATGCGTTATCAAAGGAAGAAGGGGAAGAAAGGGAACCAAAAAGAGGGAAGGAGATGAGATTCTTGGTTGGTTGGTTGACCTTACCGAGGAGGATGGAAAATCCGGCGAGCACTGGTTTTGATCGCCGGCCGGTGAGTGCAAAACCAGTGCCTTGCCGGAAGTTTTGACGAAAATGTAGAGGGCTTGTGTTAAATCCTCACGTGTTTGGTTATATTTAGTGAAGAATCCGAAATAAACGCTTGACAAAGGATAACTGTACGGCTTTGGTAAACTCTGCAAATTATTATTATTATTATTATCACAAGGTAAACATTGTCTTCCCTTGAGGATAGGGAGAAGCTTGAAGATTTAATTCCATTTGGACTTTTGATAGCAGATATAAAATCATGAGACTATCAGTCAATTGTGTTTTTTTTTTTACATTTTTTTTAGCTACCATCTTAAACCTCATCCGGGTTAAATCATCCCCATTTTATATTTTTTTTGGAATCGAATCAATTACGATTACTAGAAATATAAGCTACTTTGCACTAATTTTTAATAGGGTTTTTATAATTTATTTACTACCTGCTTGTTTTTATTATTTTTCTTTAATATGAATATGCTTGAAACTTGTTCTTTTATTGAATTAAAACGTCATTAAAAATAAATCAAATCCCCAAACGGGTTCATGTTGTTGATGCCAACAAAATTATGTATTTTAACATTTATTACTTTTTTATTCCTTAAAATTGTAAGCCCCACATAGGAAAGTCACAACTCTTCAAAATTGTAGCTGAGTATCAGAGTGTAAAATCGGTATGTGAACGATGACATGTCTTCATAAAGCCCATTTGCTTTGCCGAGAATTTGACGCTTTTCTTTTTTTTTTTTTGAATAATACTGGATAACATTAACTCAAAAGAAAAGTATAAGAAAAGGCTACAAGGCCTCTAACCTTTATCACCGCCAACCTCGTGTAGAAGATGGCGGTTGCCAAAATACACAAAGATTTTCACAGATATCGTGGACTAAATTAACTAGGTGGTCTGTAATAGTGTATGTGAAAATGTGTACTTGAAAGCCATGTTCTTACACAAGCCAGACTTCCATTAAAATAAGTTTACCTACGTTCTCGGATAACAGCACAACATAAAACTTCATAGCTCATAAACACTTTGCATATAAGCTTCTCATGAAACCTTTCCAGAAACATTGTAAGAATCATGCTTTCGCCTTCTAAAACAAAAGTAGTGAGCAATAGAAAAGCCACTAAGATACTAGCAGGCGAACACAGCAACATAAAATATCTATAGAGCAATTAGCGGTATTTATTATTAATGTTTGCCATTTTGAAGGCTCCATGTGAAATTGGGACTGGTACTGGAGAGTCCCAGCCAGAGACTTGATCGCATTTCATGATTTAGGAAGCCTTCATATCGTCCAAGCCACAGCGAGCCTGTGTCATAAGAGTGAAGTTAACCTAAGGTCCCAATGCAAAACATTTCAATAGGTGAAATAATGTCATTTTTAGTAATCTTCAGCCCAATGCAACTAAACAGCCTGAACAATTACTTTTTACCCAGGTTTCTTACCCGGTTCTTTGTACTTTTTGGTTACCTATTGGCCTGAATGAGTTTTTCCATTTTTGTCAAAAAGAAAGGAAATAATGTGAGTCTGGGATTTTGCCCCAAAAAAAAATGTGGGTCTAGGATTGAGCCGAATGGAGTAGGCTGATATTGGGTTTGGGATTGAGCCAAATGGGGCAGGTTCGTGTCGCCCAGTGTCTAATTTGGCCTCCTTTATCCAAAGAAATTCTGTTACTGACTATGCATGAGAAACAAATGAGGACAGTGAGCAGTCTTTCTGGGGAAAAATTACTTTTTTAACACAAACTTTACTGGTGACATCAAACTTACGCCAAAAATCAGTGAACCATCTAGGTCAAAGGTTTTTTTCTTAAAACAAAAAATATCATTAATGATTATCAATAAATACTAAAATGATACAAGCAATCTTACCAGAAACTTGTGATTCTCTTCAAGGAAAGGAGAAAATTCTGAGCAAAATTTCTCCATGTCAGCATTGATATCACCGGAGCCTCCTACAACATCCATGAACTTTTTCCTATCCGGAGCAAGCTTCATGGCAACCTGTAGTTCATTTTTAATAAGACACAAATTTCCTCCCCAACGCACTCCTTAAAAGAAGACAAGAGAGAAAAATTAAAGAGCATTGACAAGAAAATAATCCAGACAACCAAAAAGCTCGGAAGCAACAGATATTCCACAACACTGGAGGATATTTAGAGTGATAACTAAGTTCAATTTATAGAAGGGAATAAAAACTATCAAGAAAGGATCAAAGAACGTTACAGTGAAGCTTGAACTAGCAAGCCAACCATGCCACTTTTTTAAGGTTTTGGTATAGGAATCTGTACAAGCTTGTGACATTGACCAATCTGCATGCTCAATTAAGTTCTGGAATAATGCCACCAAGAAATCCATTGCCCTGAAGAATATAAAGCTAGAAATTTATATGCACAATCTTTCAAATTTCAAACCACACACTACACAGTTTGATGAAAAAGAAAATATTTCACTTATTTAGACAGAAGACAGAAAAAAGAAGGCAAGTATTGATGATGATGATGATCTGGAGTAAAGTTTAATGGGAATGACAGAAGACGGGTATTGATGGTGTTCTTTACCTTGTTAACCAAAGAAGTCCATTGGCGCAGCTGGACGCTGACTTTGCAGTTTTAGTTTCAATCTCTATTTGCACCAAACTATATAGATAGTTGAATTTCACTGGATTGGAATTATACATAGATTCCAATCTCTGCCATAAAAATCAACATACAAACAAGTAAGAGTGTATAAAAACAATCCAATGATTATTTAGACATAACATACCGATATGTTTCCACCTATGTCAGATTTAACCAGGGCCATTGCAGCTCCAAATTTATCTGCCAATGTTTACGTGAGCATTAAAACAAGGTGTGAATTGCAAAGTTCAAAATCCATCCCATTGTACTAATTGAAATTATAAAATAAATTACAATTCAAAATTACTTAAACGATATGGATAGCTTTGGTTAATCCGGAAACGTTGCAAAAGCCCGCAATACAATTTCTATAATACATTATCAAAAGAAGTTGTGAAATGCCAGCAAAAGAAACAAACAGAAAGAAAGCTTACAAGATTCAAAATTCTTTTGCGACTTAAAATCTTATGTAATAAATTGTAAATTTCAGAAGCAAAACAAATCTGCTGACATGTATGACTGAATCATTGTCACTGCAAATCATTTGGCTCAAGTTACTTAAAGCACACATCATAAAAAAAATGGAGTAAGAAGTCGGGATACAACAATAGTTTATTTCAATTAAAACATAAATACAAATCAAATTGTTTAACAGACCGCATTTTCTTTAACAGTAGCATTGGGTGATGCCATTGCAGAACAAAACAACAGCAGAAAACGGAGATAAAAATTACAACTTCGGAAATCAATTGACAGCATATCCTAGCAGGCAACGAGGATAAAAACAGACCATTCCCCAATTTAATCCCTTCCCTTATCCATTCACCAAGTTAGGGGAAAAGAGCATGTACCTATAACGGGCAATATCTGCTTGCACACATCTAAGAAAGGCAAGGTCAATATTTCTCCTTGCTCAGACTTTACATGCTGTATTTTCTCTAGTGCAGGAGTGAAGACAGTGCCCGACATTTTTTCGCTTTACTGCATATAACATGGTCATTAAAAATGAATGATTTAGTAACAGAGGAAAAGTCTAAATTTTAGCCTCCAAAATCAGCGGAGGAACCTCTAGATTTTAGTCTAAAAGACTCAAATTCATCGGTAATATAGCATGCATAATGATGACCAAATGAAGGATTCAACTGAAGTGTATAAAGTGGTCCGAAGAACCACTAAAGTAGACCAAGAGAAAAGGAAACAAATTTAAGATAGATCACAGCGAAAGATTAAGACAGGACCAATAACTTCAAATGCGCTGATTAGTCTCTATTCTACATCATTTTCACAGGTGTCTCTAGTGCTACCTCATGCTGACAATTTGCTTTCTCTAGCACTAAGAATTATGCTATCAGCATCACTATAAATGAGTGAAAAGGCTCATGAACATATCGAGCAAGATCAGGTTGCATCCAAATATATCCGCTAAGAGGGAGGGAAGTAAATTTTCGGGCAGATCAAAGGAAAATAAACAAGAATTTGCAGCCAGGCAATCCTCTGTGCTGCAAAGTTAAAAAAGAGAGGGCGTATCTCATATACTGACGTAAAGATCATGGGGATCAACCCATCAGCTTGTCTGAGCTAAAAAGCAAAACCATTTCCCAAAATCCATTATTTTTCACCTCTATTTTCCCGGGAAACAGACTAAAATTAGACCTTTGCTGAACATGATCAAGATGCAAAAATGACCCTACGAGATTGAGACAATAGAGGAAGAGAGAGAAATGTAGAACAAACCTGGACGCTTGAGCGAAGAGACTGCGGTAACTTTGGTGATCTACAATCAAGCGCGGTTCTAAAATGTGATTGCAGATGCTTCTTTATTTATCCCTCTGCCTTGGTGCAATAGTGTTCCTCCTCACGATTCAGAAAATTTGGGAGTTTTCTTTGTGCGGAGTATATTATGAAAAAATGGTTAATATAATTTTTTTACTATGTTTTATCATTTTAATCCCTCAAAATAAAAATAATTTTTTCCTACAAATTTTATATAATTTAAAATATTATTTATTATAATGTAATAAAAATTTTAACCATTTTATTTTTAAGGATAACAAATATTGATTTAAAATTTGATGGGTTAAAATTAAAATAAGAATAAATTTAATTGTATTAAACAAAAGAAAGGTATAAAATTTGTTGAATGTCTCTCCACAGCAGTTATTGGACGAAGCTTATTGCACATCTTTTTCTTCTTCTTTTTTTCCGTACTTAAGAAATAAACCGTTTTTTTCCAAATATGATCCCAATGATATTTTTTTTCTTAAATCCCCATTTTTTATTTTTTTTCAAGTATTTTGGTTTTCGACAACAATGAGACAGGCCTCGGAGTGCCTAAACGACAAATTGGATGGCCCGTGACTTCCTTAGGCTGGATCGGAGTTAGCCTGGCCCATTTCACTGAGTGCGCCCATTGATGAGTCTTTATATGTAGCGTCTCCAACAAAACCCTAGTTCTCCGACCCTGTCTTCTCTCCGTTTTCATCTTCTTTCCCCCGCCCCCTCGTGGTCACAGGCCTTCGCAGCTGAAAATGGTGATGCCTCTGACACTCGGCTCTTGATGCCTGTGTGTTCTCTCTGTATCTATCTTGCTTGGTTTTTATCTTTTATTCTGATTTGTTTTTTTTTCCTGCTCTCCCTGCTCTGTCACGCAGCCTTTCAAGAGGTACGTTGAGATCGGAAGGGTTGCTCTTGTTAACTATGGCAAGGACTACGGGAAGCTCGTGGTCATTGTTGATGTCATTGACCAGAACAGGGTAGGCCAATTCTTTCGTCTTTAACATTTCCCTTCCTATCAGATTCATGGTGGTTTAGTTGTTTCTTTGCGTAGAAGTTTGAAGCAATATGCGTATGGAAGTCTGTATGCCTTTTTAGTTCTTGCTGCTTCCTAAGCAACAAATAGGATTTTATTTTACTTTGTTGTGCTTTCCTAGTAATTAGTATGCAATTCTATATTTTATGGAGAATTGAGAAATGATTGCACATGGGTTTTTGCTGAATTTGGCTATCTTTAGCTGGTTTTACACATCAAAACTCCATTGCTAATAATCAATCTGGACGTTGCTGGCTGGGTTTGTTCTGTAATGACCTAAACAAATTTCATTTCAAATTTGTATTGGAGACTTACCAATTAAATAACGGGCGCCTTGGGGAAAGGTTTTGTTATAAGATTGTTTTTGACATCTTGCTGGGAGTGGTAGTCTTTCACTTTGGGTTTATACAACTGGGGACATTCTCGTAATTGAATATTCAGGATTGGACCTTTATTGTGATTTATCTTGTTTATGCTTGCAGGCTCTGGTTGATGCACCTGACATGGTGAGATCTCAAATGAATTTCAAGAGGCTCTCCCTCACTGACATCAAGATTGATATCAAGAGGGTTCCGAAGAAGAAGGATCTCCTTCAAGCAATGGAAGCTGCTGGTGGGTAAACTGCTGGAATACCTGTCGAGTATTTATGCATTAAGGATGTCTTGTTCTGTAAATAATTGTTTTTATTGACAGATGTCAAGAAGAAGTGGGAGAACAGTTCTTGGGGTAGAAAGCTGATTGTTCAGAAGAGAAGGGCGTCTCTCAATGATTTCGATAGGTTCAAGATAATGTTGACAAAGATCAAGGTGGGATTTTGATACACTTTTGTTTTCACATATCTGATTTTAGCACCATATCGCATTCCTTATTGTTGGAGCAGTTGAGGCTAATCTAGATTTTTATTTCGTGCAGAGGGCAGCTGCGGTAAAGCAAGAACTTGCTAAGCTGAAGAAGAGCGCTGCTTAGGCATACTATGTTTGAGAAATATCGAAATTTTTGTCTTGCATTTCTTTGTTGTTATGAGATTGAGACGAGAAAGTTTTATCTTGGAATATTTAATGTTAGGAGATTTGATGTTGTTCCTTGATGTCTGGGGGTTGCCTTGCTTGTTTTGTCTCCTTTTTACTATTGCCTGCATTTCAGTATTGAATTGTTTTTCTCAAAGACGTAATATATAACTCAGTGATTTGAGAGATTTGTCGTAGATATCTTCACCGGAATCAGTCATTAATTGGGAAATTAATTATGCTAGTTAGAACCTGAAGGGGATTACTTGTATCTGTGGCTAAAATTGGAAGCATCTTTGTATTAATGTGTTTCGGAAGGACATTGTACACGACGCCAGAGGGATTGGGCTTTTCTGTGGTTCTCCTGTTTGTACTGTCGGCTTCTCTTGTACGGGAATATGGGCCGGTGACTTTCTAGCCGTCGGCGTTCAACTGTAATTCACATGAGCCTGGCGGAGGCGCTGTCGATGCCTTCAAACCTACCCCGAAAATAAAGGCGAAATGTAGGGATATAGGAGGAAAATGGTTGCCACGAGTAACTAGGACAATTTGCAGCTTTGAAAATCTATTTGATTTGGCAAACAAACAAATGTCAAGGTTTCTGAATAATACTCTACCCTAAACCCTCCAAAAAAAAGGGAAAGAAAATTACCTTAAACTCATTTTACTGAAGATTGGAGAATTTATCTAAGGCTGCATACTTCTCTCTCTTTTAACATTTATACCATCAGATTCTCAAATTACAGCATAAATTATATGTTTATTAATAAATTTTATAACCGCGTTTCATCACCGATAAGCTTATTTTCATAATTTCATTTACCAAGGTTCAATATTTTGAGAAAATTTGGGGAAATTACCATATTGGAATATTTTACCGATCGTATGAAAAATCAGTACGCAACAAATTTTACACCCCCACTACTTTCATTCACGTTTTTCCCATCAATGAGTTTTGAAATGGAGGATTTTTTGCCCAATTTTCATTTTTTTGGGATAAAAGACAGACTGATATTTTGGGCAATGAACAATTACAAAATACGGACAGTAGTAGGACATGTATAGTGATCTTAAGTTACGGCAGTTTGATGGAGCTTTGTGGATGGAGGAGGAAAGAATCAATCATATGGAGCAATTTTTGTCAGAAATCAGATCAAACCAAACATGTCAAACCTTCATTTCTGCTTTGAATATTTGAAACATCATCCATTGTCCAATACATGAAGATCAGTCAAGAGCAAAGATAAACACAATTGACCTATCAACAATGAAACATGAATATACATACAACACAAAGATCATACAGCAAGACTCTCGTTCTGTCACTGCATCAATCTCACAAGTATAAAAAGCTGTCATCCTATCAGGCCATCATCACCTTCTTTTCACTACTCTTGCTTCGGAAGGGTGACAACAAGGAGAACGAACGCGATGCTGTATAACCAAAAATATTTCACTTTTTAAGTCCGCATTAAGAACAAGAATAGGTGACTATAACGAAGAAAAAGAGGAAGAGACAGTTAATATCAGTAGCAAAATTGGGCATGAGAACAGTGCTTACACTTCTGCGGAGTTGTGTTGGCAGCGGAAGTTTCATCTTGGGATATTAAATTCTTTAAAGTATAGGCTGAAGACGACAAGGAAACTAAAGTCAGTTTGATAAAATATCAGCCATATCAAATATGGTGGACTTGCTAAACCATCTGCAAACTAGTACTCATTCTTCAAATAGAGAAATTTGTCAGCAGAAAGAGGAAAGCAATAAAAAGTCATCAGTTGATGAACAAATCAACATTTCGGATTTAAATCTATAACCCATCAATTATGAACTCATTATCTAATGGCTGGACGAACTAGGCGTTGAACAGCTTTCATTTACAGCAGTCTACGTTCATATTGACGGTCAAGATGAAGGATCAGACCTAAGGCAGGGAGAACAACATCCAGTGGAGCCCACTCATACACTTATCTATTCAACCTCACTAGCATACCGCAACAAACACCCCATACTACTCTTAACGTGGGACTTGGGTATCCCGTGCTACCCAAGTTTCCATTACACTTACAATTAAGTTGGTTTCAAAAATGTTAGCGCATAGTGTTATAACCATGAATCTTTATGCTATGGCTCCCTCACGCTCCAAAACCTTAAAACGTTGTGAGTTCAGTACAGCCTTTACAAGACTAGGAAAGAGCAAGAGAATGCCTTAGTGTTGGAGTTTTTAAGGCAGTAGGTAGTAAGTAGCCACTAGAGGCACAAGTGAGGAACGGTTTGTGGGGAGTGGAGGACCGTCTCATAAACTTAGGATAAGTGGACTTCATTCAATGTGCTAGTTGTGTTTGGCGGTAAGTTATGAACTACATGACCACTAAAATTGATGCATGTTATCTTTCAGAAATGATCAAGGATACTAAGCTACTATCCTAACTATGTTCAGACTTCAGAGACATTTCACCTTCTTTAGAAGAACCGTTTAACCCAATCTCATCTGCTTCAGAACCCTCAATGCTTGCATTATCTGATTCCATGTTGTGTCCAGAAGTGGCAGAGCCATGATTCTTTCTTCCAAACTTTAATAGACGTCTAAAACCTTTTGATGATTCCTTTACCTGAGGCTTCTCAACTACTTCAGGAATCTTCTCAAGTGTTGAGTTTCTGGAGTCAGATACATGAGCTCTAACAGTCTCCGTAACCAAAGGCGCAATCTCAGTGTTTGTTGGGGGTGCTTTGCCATACTCAGAATTTCCTTGGCAAGGATCTTCCATAGACGAAACTCGAGCATATGGAGCATGATATGTTTCCTTGTCAATGCCAATGTTTGAAGGTCCTTTCTTCACACGATCCGATTTTACCTGAGTTTCAGAGATATTATATTCAAAATCAGCTTATGTAACAACAATTTCCCCAAGGCAGGAAGACTTTGTATCTACAATTTAAGCATGTCATTTATAATCAATGAAATTCAAATTTTCTTGTCCATATAGTTACAAGGTGATTAAATACATTAGATTACTGCCATTCGAATTGAAGTTTAAATATTGGCAAGTTTATGACAGTCAAAGGATAAAGAACTTGAGTCATATGGTTCTCTCCTCACGATTGCTGAATTTTTCAAAGATTGGGCAGAAAATTGAATTTTGTAAAATGCATTTGGTAGGACCATTGTTGCGTGTTATGATGCTCGCAATACAATTGACAATCAGGATGAAGAATCATCAACATAGGGAGTTCTAAACCAAGGCCAGGTGCAGCTTATATTTTTCCCCTTCCTAGAAAGAAAATAATACATTATTTATAATTTTAAGCCTTGTAAAACAAAAACCACATTATCTGAAAACAGTAAACAACTAAACAAGTGAGCTAGTTCACTATCACTGAAGCAACTTTTAATTGGCAACAGCATACCTCAGTAGATATGGGTTGTGGTTGTGCTTGGTTTTCTGTGATTTCTGTATTTACTATGTCCTTACTTGAGGAAACTGATGCACTGATAGCAACATAATTGGACACGGTCTCAGTTTTCTCTGTCACTTCACAATTATAACACTGTTTCTCTAGCACATGCATCCCAACTTTTTCTTCTGTCATATGAATAGCTGGGGCAGAAGGTTTTTCACACTCAAGCACCACAACAGTCTTCTCAATTATGGGATTATCGTCTTCATTATCATGGGTTGAATCAGTATTGACAGATTTCTTTGGCAAAGGACCTTCCAAGTTTATGGAAATCTTGTTACCATTTACCTTTTCAGTCTTCTCTTTGACTGATGATCTATTATGGGCCATATCAGTTGCTATAGCTGTTCTAACTTTCAGTTCAGGAAGAGTAGCGGCCTTATTTTTATCATGATTCACAATGGCAGAAATCTTTTTTATCTCAGCTCCATCGGCTACTTTGGTCTTTGATAATGTTGCAGTTCTCTGTGGTTTAACTGTAGAATTTTGATGGGTGGTACTCATTTTAGGCTCTGACAATCTTCTAATCCTTGCCATTGATGCTTTAGTATCAGCCACATCACCTCCCTTCTCTTGCTTAGGTCCAGGGAGTGAAGGCACTGATCGGCTTAGCTTGTTTTCAGCTGAGTGGCTTCCAACACTCAATCTGCTGGATTTTGAGACTTTCGAATCATTAGATCCAACAGATGCAGTTCTGACAGGGAACCTTTGTAAAGGTGAAGATGAACCTGGTTCAGTATCACTAAATTTTGAACCCCTGTGAGAACTTGGCAAAAGTTTTGTAGGAATCCGTTTCTTGGTTAGTGGTGATGGCATAGATAGCTGTGCAGGGATTGAGCTGCTTCTGGCAGCAATTCTCTTTTGCCTCTCTATCTTTAAAGCCTCCAGTCGTTTAAGCTCTTCCTCTTCCTGCATGATATAAGCAAAAGAACCCCACCAAATAAAAATAAGAGAAAAGTTGATAACCTTGAAAATGTAACTGTTTGACTAATTTAATGTAAATAATACTAGAGATTAAGGTAGGGTCCCATGAACAAGGCAGTTGGGCTAAGTGACCAACTTTCATTTTAAGCTAAACCATAAAAGCAAGAAACCGGAGGGGAACTAATGGTGTAGAAGTAAACACCTTCTCTTTCTTCATTTTCTGGAGATCAGCCTTGTAGTTTCTCAGCTTCTCAGCACGTGCTCGCGCTTCATCCAAGGGACTCAATTTTGAATTCTTCCCTCTTCTTATTGGCCCTACATTCTTTTTCCTATCAAAACTATTTGGAGTCAGTTTTGATTTCTGTTCCTTATCCCCTTTAGATCCTGGTTTGGTGTCAGAAGATGCATCTTTTTTCTTCTTAGCTCGCAAAGCATCAACTTCAACCTGAGCCTCCAATTCATAGTCTAAAGCAGGATCATAGCCCATTAACGCCCTTTCAGTTCCTCGTTCAGGCATCAAACTCAATTCATCTGGCTGATAATTGCGATGGTTCCTTAGGTCACTAGACAATCTTTCTGCCTTCTGATGCACCACAGGCAACTCAGAATCAATGTCAATAGCTTTTCTTTCATGGGCTCCTGCATCACTGGCTTGGTTAGATCTATACTCAACAATGTATGAATCATCATTCATATCACGCAATGACTTCCTCTCCAAATTATTGTTTGAATAACCTAGTCCTCTGACCACTTCCAAATCTGACGAAGGATGTGCATTACCAGACTGATTGTCTTGTTTAAGAATGATGAAATCATCATTGGCAGTCCTCCTATAGCCAACCCTTCTGCCATTAATTTCTGAATGCTGCACATCATCCAGAGACATGCCACCA
>JANTPZ010090800.1:0-49358 GCA_025593235.1 Vachellia pachyceras | reverse complement strand
GAGTATTTTGGATCCATTTGGATGGAGTTAGGAAGAAACATTATTGCGCATCTGGTAATCTGTTGGATCCAACACTAATGCACACATCGTATATTGAATTTTCTTGATTGTACTGTGAAGAATCTTTGATGTAGGAGTGTGTTGTGTTACCATGCACACATCGTATATGGATATATAAGCATGGCTGGCTTGAACCCCCCACACCTTTTATATAATTAGGTATTACTCAAGTCTTTTTTATGCTAAACAAATATACAGAGAATATTTTGTTAAAATTATTTCATTTTTACACACTATTAAACGATCAATAGAGTTACTACTATTGATGATTTGGAAAAACTAATACTCTGCCTCCGCCCCTGATTGTGGTTATTAATTAGTTGTCTCCGTAAAAAAAATTTCAAGAAGGGGATATTATATGTGTGCGTATATGTATGTATGTATATTATGAAATAAGCACTCTGGTGAAGGTAGAAAATCCGATGTCATAAAATCACACATGACAATTGAAGGCAGCCACACAAATTACGATATGTTAATATTTGGAATAATTAATGTACATTGATGCATATAGGGGACCAAGAAGGCCAATAAACAAACGTCTTAAACAATTGGTCCTTCCTGATGATAAATTGTCTGTATAATTGATTAAGAAAGAACAATAACAATAATTGAGATCTTGAGCTCTGATAGGTGAATTTGAAGCTAAGTAGGGTACAATTGCATTGGTTATTTACCATTTTGTTGTTGATACTTGAGAAAACTAATTAATAAGCACAATTAGCTATCTGTTAATTAATTCGTAATGATTTTTTTTTTAAAAACAGTACGCTTGAGTATTGATAACTTGAACAAAAAAATAAAATAAAATTTAGCATAAATAAAATCCCCGTGTCTTTGGATATTTTGGACGTGTTTTTTTTTAAAAAATTTAAGTACATTAGTAATAGTGAGACATTGATATATAACCAAACGACTGTATTCGATCAACTTTATCAGGATTCCGGAGGATGCATAAAAAATAAAGTTCCACATGATTTTATGGGCCCTTAGCTTCAATTGATATTCAACGTTAAAATTTGAACTGATGAGGCAGATTATTAAACGGGAAATTAACCAAAAGTTAATGAAATTAAGCATAATGAAAGTAGACACTAAGAGGTGATAGGAGTAATATCGAGTCCTTGCTGCTAAGCTAGTAATTAACCAGTTTGCACAAGTAGAAAACATGAAGCATGCATGCATGCAAGCTAGGCACAAGATAGCTTATTTATTTCATTAGGCAAGCTTCACACACATAAACACATACAGAGAGAGGGACAGAAACCAAAGCCTAGTAGTAATATATATAGGCAGTGGCGAAGCTAAAAATTTAGAGCAGCGGGGGCAACTTTTATCTTCAGGCAAATGACAATCACTATAAAAAAATGTTTTATTCCTGCGGATTTAGGCTAAAAATCCGCCGAAATCCGCAGGAATAAAGTTCGTAGAAATTTATTTTCTTACTGATTTAAAATCTGCAGAAAAATCCCCAGATAAAATCCGCAGGAAAATCCCCAGGTAAATTCGCAAGAATATTTGGAAATTTTTTTAAAAAATATTTTTGATTTTATTAACATTTTGCAGGTAAATTTTCTACAGATTCTGATGGCAGAAGGCCGTGAGTTTGTTTTTTGTAAATATATGAATATTTGATAGTTTATAATAGTCAAATCAGTATAATCTCATCATAAATATATGATAATTTACAACAATCAAATATTTTAATGATTAACCAAATACAATAAATCAATATAAGCAAATAGTTTACAATAATCGCAAGTATAATCATGCCTTACAGCTATTTCAATAATTAACCAGATACTGTAAATCAACTTCTCAGGAACTTCATTTCTCCTCCTCTACTTCATTTTTAAGTCGAACTCGAACTCCAAACTCAGAAACATCCAAATCCCAAACCAACGCTGATAACAGTACCGTCCTTGAACTTCCTCTTCGTTACCCATTTCAACAAAATGTAAATAAAAAATTAAACAACCATAACAAGAAAATCCCTAAAGCAACCATTCCTGGAGCAAAGCATGCAAGTTCATCCATCTGCATGTCCCCAATTGAATGAAAAATCATAAGCGTATTGAATTCATCACAGGCAAACAAACGATGCAGCAGTAACGGTTAAGGTACCACAATGTTGCAAGTTCATCCATTCTTCTCACATATATAAGCAAAAGAAGACGGTGTTGATTAATATAATAAAAACTCTTCCTGATCTATATAGGTGTAATTTACTGTCATAAAATGAGTACCAAATGTAATAGCTCCTTCTGAAAATATTAGATATCATCACAACTCAACATATTGGTCAGGCCTCATTATTTATCAAGGACGATGAATTGGGTGGCATTATAAACTTATAGCATGGCTGAAAAATTCCCCAAAAATGTTCAACGCAAGGCTACATAATGAGGATGCAGGTGTGCTACTTCTGATTTTTTGTAATCCATGTGATTCATTGCACATAACAAAAGCCACGGCTACAACTTAACCAAGGAAGTTCATGATCACCAAGTGGAGTACCAAATTGCACAGAACAAATTATGAGCCATTAAAGAAAAGCAAAAGAAGATAATAGTTGAGAAGTTAAGCATTTAAACTTTATAGAATGAACTATGTGCAATTTTTGTCAAGGAAGAAATAGCGCGTAAAGGAAAATCACCTGAGGCATTTGCCATGCTCCTGGAGAATTCAATTTAGAAGCCACAAAAACCTGAAATAAATGATCGGATGTCATACAATTTAGAAGCCACAAGGAATTTACATATCTTTACAATTTTTCTTCAGATATATACATTTCTTTACAACTTGGAACCTGGAGGAAAAGTTATAATTTTTCTTCAGATATTTACATGTCTTTACAACTTTCTTCAGATATTTTTCTTCAGAAATGTGAAAATGCTTTCTCCATCACCAAAAAATGCTTTCTTCATCATCATTTCAGGTTCCTACAGAATCCTCATTCAACTTAGAAACTAATATAATTAAACACACTTCTACACTTTATTAGTTGAAACGGGCATAAGCTGGAATTAGGTGCAGCAACGAAGAACCAAACAAACCCTGAGGTTTTCTTCAACCCAACACTTTATTAGTTCAAACGGGCATAAGCTGATTGTTTTACAACCAATTTTTCGTTTTCTTTTATAACGCAATAGGGAACAGATGCATACTTGTAGAACATGTTAGAGTCCATTTGTAACATAGCATGACAGTTTAACACAAATGCTATAATAGCAGCAAAAAATGAGGTAACTTCAAAAATCAAAATGGATCATCAAGTACAAGTGCTACAACAGGACAGGAAAATAATAGTCGAGGAATTTACTTGTGACCGGGTACTTGCGAAAATGGATCAAGTAAAGTGGGAAATCAGAAAATGACAGTATCGATAGTTTACCCCTGAATTTTGCATCTTCCATATGGCTTCTCTGCTTGAATCAATAATAACAATTCCTCCTAAGAAAGCCCTGCATTAACATCCCATGTCAGGATATGATATCGTAAAACTAAAAGCACCTCACGTTTCGATAGCATATTCCTAAGAGCAGACTAAGGATGACAAATGAGCGAAAAACAAGTTCTATTTAGTGCTCATCTGGAAATACACACATGGTAGGCAACAAGAAACCAAAGTAACAAATCTTCAGTGCCTAAAATATCTGGACATCTCTCAGTTTAAAATGTAGCGATCACCACTCCCCCCACCCCAAAAAAAAAACTGCAATCATTGAAGAAACACAGACAGAGAAAATGATCGGATGTCAACACTAAAGCCGGACCCAGATTTATATCCAGATTTGTAATTGCAACTGTAAGTCCTCCCTTTCCCACCATAGTTATAACTATAGTAGTAATAATAGTTACTCCCTTTCTCCGACGCCGATGACGACCGCAATGGACCCCAGGGTCTGAAGTCGTCGAAATGGCACGTTTGGAGTTATGAATTAAACCTGGAATCCTGCTGTCTTTTCAAAGGTAGTAATCTTATGCACAAACCCAAAGGCAGAAAGCACCTGCATCCACGCGGGAGGAAGGAAGCAGAGGAGTGCGATGGACGGCCGATTGTGATGGGGCTAGGGCACAGAGTGAGAGAGAGTGCGGAGAAGGCATGCCGAAGACGTGCGAGTGCGAAGACTGTTGTAGGAGGCCCAGAGTTGGTTTTAGGGTTCAAAATCGGCACTGAAGAATGGAACTTTTAAAAACAACAAGGCGGAAAAATTTATTTTTTTAGAATTTCCTGCGGAAAAAAAATTCTGCAGGAAAGTTTCTTGCGGAATTTTTTCCCAGAAATGTTTTCCTGCGAAATTAAAATCGCATGAAATTTTTTTGCGGATTTTTTTCGCAGGAAAATATTCTTACGGATTTTAAAGTCCGCAGGTAATTGCCTGCAGAAAAAAAATCTACAGGTAAATTAATTGTTAATTTATTTCCGCAGAAAATTACCTACGGATTTATTTCCGTAAGAAATTATTTGCGAAAATTTTTCGTAGGTATAATATCATTTTTTACTAGTGAACAAACTTTTTAATATAAATAATTTGAATAGGCTTAAATCTTAAATATCAATGGATGTATTATAAAAATCTTATAATTATTTACATATAACTCAAAAATTTCAGTGGGGCATTTGCCCACACCGGGTACAAGGTGGCTCGCCAATATTATATAGGCTTTGTTATTAAACAGGGATACATGAGAGAATCAGATAGTCATGATCATGCGAGGCTTATCAGGAGAGGAGCAAGGAGGGTAGCAGAAGTTCAGTGCAACGACACTGAGGAGGATAACTGACAGCACAGATGCAGAGCTTGCAGGCGGAGTGGCAAGTTTCTCCAATGTCTCTGAATGGCATTGTGGTGTCTTCCACTTCGTGCAGAAACACTTGTCGCAGCAGGCCGTGGTGGTCGACTTCATCAAGTACTTGGCTTCGCCGCCGTAATTCTCCTTAAACATCTGCCCCACCAACGTGTTCGCGTCGAACCGAGCCTCCACGGTGAAGGCCATCATCAAGGACAGAGCCAGAACCAGCATCTTTATCATCTCCTTCTTCTTCTTCAAGCCCATCTTCTCTCTCTGAGTTTGATTTTGATTATGTGTGAACAGACGAGCAAAGAGAGAGCCTTGTTTTATGAGCCGGCGGCCAATTTGAGGGATATTATTATGGTCATAGTACCACGTGATTCACAACTATATAAACAAAGGGATCCATGTACGGAGGATAATAAGATCTAATTTCCAGATTTAACTTTTTTGAAGTGATGATTTTTAAATAGAAATAATTCATTTTTAAAAATAACGATTATTTTTATATTGCATTTTATAGTCATTAAAACATTTTTTATAAAAATACGGACTTTTGAAATATCAAATCACGACTGTTTGGGTTTGCTAAAACATATCAGGACAATCAAATAAAATTAAGCTAAATGCACCATATTGATCTTTACGTACGTAGAGTCTATATTTAATTTATAGTAATCAAGTATAAATAATAAATTAACTAAGAAGTATGTGAAGTGTGTACCATCTATCTAATTAGACTAAAAGAGCTACTTATTTATAAGCTTTTCAATGTACAAAGTGAATGAATGAGTGTAAATGTAATAGATGAATGTTGTCGATGATTGATTCTACTAACTTTTCTCCAATTCTAAGTTTTTGCTTCTAACTAAGCACAATCACTAGCAATAAACCTTACTAATCAATATTCCTAACTTTTTAATATAATTTAAACATAGACTCAATTAATCAATTATAAATATTTTAGTACTTAACTCATGTTAGATTCATGAAAGATCATCTTCACCTCTAATTAATTTCTAGAAAACTAACAAATCAATTGATTTCAATAAATTAGAGGAAAGCAATTAAATAACAAGAGTGTTATAGTTCAATTGCAATTCAGAGTAACAATCTAACACAAGTATCATAATTCAAAATATATCAAACGGTCTAATCCTCTTTCATATATACAAATTATAAATTCTAGCAATATAGAATTACAATCTACACATACCGAGATTAGAAAGTGAAATTAAAATTCAGAGAACTACCCTAATTACTCAAAGTTCAGGTCATCTTTATCATCACCATTAGACAATAAATCTAGCTGTTGAGAATTTAACTCCCCTAAAATCTGGAACTCAGGGTTAGTTTAGCTGTCTATTTGTTTTCGCCTTCCGATCCACAGAAGAAGAGGAAGGGCTAAGTAGAAAAGCCTGTTTCCCACTGTGATTAGTACACTTCCTTTCTCGAAAAGCTGTCAAATACTGCGGGGTCACCATGGATTCTATGTCCTGTGGGGTACAAACCAGGGTACAGACCTCGTTCAGAAACCTAATGGACAGAGTGTGGCAGAAGAACGAGAAGATGAAGATGGCGAGTATCGTGACGTACTTTAGCGACACCATGACTCGTCCTGGGCGCCGTAAATGGAGTCGTTGAGAGGCTTCTTTACGCTGTAGGTGCTGCATATTACGGTGGCCAGCCCAGCGGAGAGGAGGATCGATGTGGTGACCATCAGAGTTGATCCCATTATCAGATTGCGCAGGGATTGCACTGCAACGATGTTCTTCTGTATGTCCTTCAAACAAGGAAAAGACTCGTGGGAAATTAATTTCACTCAAATATTTGTCTCAAGGATAATTTAATGAGATTGCACAAAAGTTAACTTCAGGGGAGATTGTTGAAAAATTCCCTATCACCAAATCTATTGCCTAAAGTAATTAAGGATCCAGTTCTTTCAGTTATGTGCAGATATCTTCTGTTCTGTACGTAATTAAAGATATGTTTGATATAAATGAATAATGGTCGCTCTTATTCTTAAGCAAATTTCAGATACCGCCTTGGCCCCTAAAACAGGATTTTTTAGCAATCCCCCAACTTTAATTAGGATTATCAACGAATTTAACCAGATAGCTAATTAATTTCTTATATGTTTATTACTCTCTTGTTTTGTCTAACAAAACATGTGTTTAATTTCAGACTTGAACCTATATATGTACAGAAAAAAAGATAATATAATTAATTTTATACATTAGAAAGGATCCAGTGGTTTAAAGAAGTCGATGCATCATATGTACTCATCAAAATTTAATGGCTGGAGGAGATTGACAATAGAATCTTCAAGATGGAGGAAACTAAAAGTATAAATCACAATCCACTTAAGACAGAACATTTGATTAAATACTTTACATTAGATTGGGACATGTTTTGTTCAGACATGAAAGAAATTTTCTCTTCTTTTATTCTTAATTTATTAAAAGGGTATAGAAAGTGATCATGAAGGAGACAAGGCTACAAAAGCAGAATGGAAGTGGAATTATGATCAGGCCACCCACCTCTTTATCATAATATTTATTGTGACACCATATTTTTGCTAAAATCCCCACTTTTTTGGTTTTTTAAAAATTAATTTATTGATATTTCATAAAAAAAAACTGAGTAATTTAAAAAGAAATAGTTAATTTAATCTTCAAATATCATTTTTCTAAAATGATTATTTTTGAAGACAAGACCACTCAATTTGATTTCTCAAACATCTTGATAGGATCAAAATAACCAAAAAGTTAATAAACTGAATTGTATAGATAGAAAAAGGGAGGGAGGACCTTCATCATCATCGCCGGAACCCAGAAGCGGCTGCCATGAGCGTTGATTCCAGCGACGGTGGTGAATGGATCGGTGCGAAGCTCATGCCATAACCAAAAGTGATAAGCCAAGTTTATGAAAAATAAACCCCAAGGCACCAACATCACACCCAAATAATATTTCCTACATTCCATCCTGATAGCTTTCTTTCTATGATCACTTCAATTATATGCAATGCAATTTCATCATTCTCTCATCATACGATGTTCATCTATTTATAGATGAGAATCGTTCAATTTTAAAACATCATCTAAACAAATTTAAAAAGAAAAACACGTTATGCTCTTGAAGTAACTTATAAGTTAATATTTAACTACTTGGAATAAATCATGAGTTTAAGCATCTAGGTTTTGAATATTAATATTTAAGCTTGCCATGACAGATTGGCTGTATTTGGATGCGTGTGATCTATGATGAGTGAATCATATACATTGAGCTATTAGATAAAGGTCCAACTGGTAACCTTATATATCAATCAACCAGTTCCTAATTATTATATTTAAGAAAATTTACCATCAAATCTTAAATAAAAAAAATTAATGAACAAAATGTTTTAAAAATTGATAAAATTGCAATAAGATCCCAGCAGTAGCTAGTCCGGTTGTCATTAACAAAATTACCAACCGTCTTGGACCAGCTAATGTTAAAACTTGATAGTAATTTTGCTAATCTTTAGAACATTTTGTTCATTAATTCTTTTTGTTGGGACCTAATTGTAAATTTCCTTTTTAAAACTACGTGATTAAGACAATAATAAAATACAAATAATTAATGTGTCGAATCCTAATTAGGCTGGCATAAATGGCAAGTATTTTCTTTACACAAGCATATTATTCTAAGTTATCCAAGAAATATATTCCTAATGTCTCACAAAAAGTTACAAATAATTAATTTAGACATATATATCAAACCCTCACGTTTAATTTAACTACATATAAATATGTAGTCCAAATAATTAAATATATGGAAAAAATATTAATATTTGAAAAACCACCAGATTCATTCATCTAGTCGATTAGAAGAGAAAAAAGAGACGTTCACGCAACTAAGCTATCATGGGCCAATGTGAAACATTATTTAGTGCTTTCATCTCTGGCCACTATATTTACACTCGTTTAAAGTTCTTAGTTCATAATTAAATAAATCTAGCAATATGTTACAGATAAATTCAAACAATACATAGATTCTATCTAATACGTACGGCAAACACGTGTAATTAATTAAAATTAGCTTTGATGTGTTTTTTATGTTGGTGGTAGCTGATGGCAGCAAACACACAGACGAAACCAAGTCAAAATAATAAACCAATTGCGTTTATTAAGGTCATAATTTTCATCGGGAAAAAAAGGTCATAATTTTCACAGCGAGAACCTTAAATGAGTAAAGGCAAAAGAAAAATACTAATGCGATCTTTTTGTTATTTTCCCATTATTTTTCTGTTTGAAAACGCGGTAGAGAAGTACTTTTCCATAAATCGAGGTAAATATGTAAAGGAGATTATCTCATTTTGTGGAAAAATACTGTTGAACGTGCTTTTGAGGAATATATAAGCTTTTCCAAACAATCACATTGTTTATCTATATTTTTACCTTAAGAAGTAGTAACATTTAGAGAAGCATCTTTTCACAAGCTCATACACAAAAGTTTATTCAATTTTTCATGAAAAATGTGTTTCAGTTTATAACCTTAATTGTTGTCTTTCTTTTATACAAATAAACATGAGTGATGGGTTTCGATCGAAATCGCATTTGCTTTAACAAGATGCATGTAATAAAATTATCATACTATATCATACACACATACACACCATTTGTGTCTAATTAACAACTGGAGTCAACGCTCCATGACATGTTTTGCTCTAAGATTTTCCTAATTATGAAATTTTGAGTGGAGTAGTTTTCATACCACTAAATATTCTTTTTAACCATTTTTTTAATTTGAGAATAATTTACTTACGTTACGCTACAGCACATGTTGCATCTGTTTCCCGAATTAGTGGTACCATATTGTCTCCCAGATCTATGTTGGATGCACATTTTCGTTTTTGGTCTGAAATTGGATTACATTTCAAACGTGAATTAAAAAAAGAAACAGAAAACTTGTCGGCTTACCATATGTATAAATTAAGATATCTTTGGGGTTTTTTCTTAAACAAAAATTTCGAGAAAATTGAATTATGACTCCTAAAATTGGAGCAGAATTTTAGCATTAAAAGTGTTGAAGGGATTCCTATAGGTTAACATGAAAAGATTCTTATATATTACGTATCTTTAATCTAAAATTTATTTTTGTAGTTGAATTTGAACTAAAAAGTGGACTGTATATTAAATTAAAAACCGAGGTTAAGTATATTGGTAGTGAGGTTTAAACTTACATAATTGTGGGACATTATGACTCACTTTTCATATTTATTTTTTTGACCTCAAGGAACACTTTCCTATTAATTGAACAGAGAGATGTTATTTCATCAGATATACATATTGGGTTCATCACGTTCACATAACATAACATGAAACCGTTGTAAGAGCAAGAAGGATAGCAGAAGTTGGTGGTATCAAGGCAACGACACCGTGGAGGAATGGAGCGAGTGCAAGCACATACTTTACAAGCTGAGTGGCAAGTTTCAGCCACGTCCCTGCAATGGCATTGAGGTGGGATTGACCTCGTGCACGGACAACTGTTGCAGCAAGCTGTCTTCGTCGTCGTCTCAGATCCGCCATTATCGCTCGCCGCCATCTCAGCTTGACCCACAGTTGCAGAGACGAAAGCCATCAGAAATAGAACCAGACCCACCTTCACCATCATCTCCTTCTTGCTCAAACCCATCTTCTCCGATCTCTCTATGGGTATTTTGTGTGTTTGAGCTCTGATACGAGCAGACAGGCCCACTGAGGCTTATTTATAAGTCAATCCAAGGGATATATTATATTATAATTCCACTTGATTCAAAAACTATATATGCAAATTACAGTCCACAAAGAAAAGGTAGAGTCTGAAGTGTATGAGAGTTGAAACCTATCTCTTAATGCGACTCTAATTAAGTTGTAGTGTAAGATGAAGTGGATATCACTAGGTTAAAAGCTACAGATGATAGAGGATGGCACAACTCTTGGCTCACACTGGATCTAGCTTATATGATTAATTATATCTTATATTTTAGAGTCATTGAATAGTAATCGTTTTATTTTTCCCCTTTGTGGCCGAAAGGGATTAGATCGCCTTCTCATTTTATCTATATAAATATAACTAGATTGTATGTTCTATTCTTTCTTGAAAAGAGTCTAGATATTTAAACTACATGAAACTCAAGAGAGTAGCGAGCTTTTACATTTCAGTCTATCTAATCAGTACATTGAGCAAAGTCCATGAGGTAATTATACCGTGCCACATTATATATACACACTCTCTTCAACCACCCTTATCATCAATATAATCAGTCTATTTTCTATTCTAGTTTAATCAACCTATAAATTTTTTTGTCCTTCTAACTACATTCGACATAGAGATATTCTAAAGGCATCAATATCCATCCAATCTAAACAAAAATTTTGACAGGCCAAACTAACTAATACCGGACGCCATTTAATGATCACATTGAAAACCAGTAGTTAACCACATGTGAAGCATCAGATCATAGGAAAAAGTTGATTATTTAAACACCTGTGCTTATATATCTGTCTAAGAATTTCTCATTTACGTACAAACGTACATGTTTGACCTCAATCATACATAGTCGTCGTCATTATTGTCCCTTGTTCCATCATTCAAGTCCACTTTCCCTTTCCCTTTACTTGGAGTACAAACAAAGTCAAGGTTATGAAGCACAGGAATCATGGCCATGGAGCACAAGAAAACCAGAACAGGCCCAAAAATCCAAAGAAGAAGGGGAATCGCTGAGTAAAAAAGCCTATTTCCCACTGTATTTAATATGGTTCCTTTCTCCAGCAGCTCAGTTAAGTAATGCGGGGTTATTATGGACTTCACATCTTGCGGGGTGGGGGCGAGGATGCAGACCTGGTTCAGAAACCTAATGGATAGAGTGTGGCAGAAGAATGAGAAGAGGAATATGGTGAGTATCGTCACGTACTTCAGCGACAACATGAACTCGCCATGGGCGCCATAAATGCCGTCGTTGAGAGGCTTCTTTACGCTATAGGTGCTGCTTATTACGGCGGCCAGCCCGGCGGAGAGGAGGATCGATGTGGTGGCCATCAAAGTTGATCCCATTATCAGGTTACGTAGGGTTTGAACTACAATGATGTCCTTCTTATCAATGTTCTTCATCAAAGAAAGAAAGGAAATTAACCATTTTTGTGAAATTAGTAAAATGCATTTTGGCATTAAAAATTAAATGTAATAAGACATGCATTTACTTATCAAAGGCAAAAAAAAAAACTTATGAGTCAACAGTCGACTTGCGCCTATAAAGTAGTGAATAGAACATGCTAGCCAACGGAGACCACACATAAGATCTTTTATAAAGCTATGTTTGTATTAACATCATTGACAAGCTGCAATATTCTATGAATAATTTTTTTTATTGAAATACGCGTAATACACAAAGATGCCCATTAGTGAATTTCTATTGGCTAATTTTATATATAATGTTCATTAACCTTAGAAGTTATCTCTATCTTCTGCCCAACGGATTTAATTTGTATCAAATAAATTTACACAAATTAGAATAAAAGAGGAGTATCCTCTTCTGTAACGTAGTTTTTTTTTCTTCCCTTGTATGAAAAAGAGAATAAACAATGAGTAATCAGGCTTTTTCCTAATTTGCTTATTTCATAATAAGGGATAACAAATGAAAATTTAACAATTCTAAATTCTGCCGTAACTGATTATGTCCTGTATGTTTTTATTTTCAACATAGTGTATGAATGCAACCTACGTGATAATGAATAACATAGTTAACCTATTACTCATTAATTAGTTGTTGTATAAATTAAAGCACAAGCCACAAGCTAATAATGATAATGATAATGAATAGAGGGCTCTAAATTAAAGATGGAGATGAACACGGAATCTTGAAAAAAGAGTGAAGAAAGAAACAGGCACGATCAACTTGAAACATGAGATTTAGGCGGAAAAAAAAAAGTGCGGCTTTGCAGGTCTAACTTTATATAAATTTTCCATCCCTTAATTTTACAAAGTGTTTTTCGTAGCAAGTATTGCAATTCTGAAAAATAAACTTAATGTGTTAGGATTTGAGGACGTTTTGTCAACATTTAATATAAGTATTTTTGCCAATAACTGGATAAACACTTTGTAAAATTAAGAGGTCAAAATAAAATCTAAAGTTGAAGAACCAAAGGTGTACTTTTGCCAAACATTTAATTTACTGTATATAGGAGATGTGGGATGAAACATGAAAGACGTAATCTTTTCTTTTTATTCTAAGTTTTTTGACGAGGACCACGAAGAGATTTTTAAAAGGATAAAATGAACAGAAGACAGCAAAAACAAGAGGCAGTGGAATCATGATAACCCACTTTTGAATGAAAAATGATGATATAACATCGTATTCGCTCATTAAAGGTCACTTCTTTTTAATCTTTTCTCACAGTTATTAAAAGAAAGAAGAAAAATTTCCCAAAACCTAGGTGCCAGCCAATTGTATGTAAAGATTCTATATATGCCGAGATACTACTATTCAATTCCTTGAAAAAGTTGAAGCAAGGCATCAGTGGTTCATATATTATGCTTTTACAGTTTTGGTAAACTGTTCAAATGAAAACCACACAGAAAAATGAATATTAGAAAAGAATTTACTGTGGAGTAAATTAGTTAATTAGAATTAGTTCTGAAAATTTCCACTGATGCCTTGCTTCAACTTTTTCCCTCATCTTCTACTTTATGATTAATGTTTTTAACGAAGCAGTGTTTAATTATATTGTGATTCACGAACTAGTCTAGAGGTATAAATTCTCCTAACCCAATAAAAAATTTGAGTTAAATTACTGCTTCTAAAGGAATCAAGGGGGTAGAAAGAAAGTGGATCCAGATATAACGCAGATTTTTTTTTTTTAAGAACGTGTGGATGATATTTTTATAGATGCTTCTTCTTTTCTACTTCTCTTTTTGGGAAACAAACATGCTTCTTTTATGTAAAGATATTAAGCAATATATATCGAGTGAAGCCCAGAAGCACCGGAAAAATATGAAGCGTGATTATGAATAATAATAAGGAACAAGGAATCTTTAGTTATTTACTATCAGCTTTTCATCTCAGTAAACTAATGATAATGTTCAAGTTGAAAAAATTCTAAGAAAATAATCTTCATGTATAGCAAAGACTTAAGCAACAAAATTACTCAAGATCAAAATATTTGGAGAGTTAGAAACAGTAGCTGCTAATATACTGGATTTCAGAAACTTGATTGGAGAACAGACTCAAGATAACTAAAAAGCAATGAGATAGATCAAGATCTATACTGTATATCATATTGGAGTCGATAAGATCAAGTGTGTGTGTGCGTGCGTGAATGTTTGTTTGAGTACCTTCATCATGGTTGGAACCCAGAAGCGTCGGCCGTGGGCATTGATGCCGATGGTGGTGGTGAAGGGACTGGTACGAACTTTGTGCCATAACCAAACATGGTAAGCAATTGTTATCGCAACTCCTAAAGGCACCAACATCAAATCCAGATAATATTTCTTCCATTCCATAATGATGACGACGTTGATGATTTAGATCTCTCTCTTCCTAGTTACTTACTTTTCTTCTCCCCTCCCCTCTCTCTATCGCTTTTAATTTAGAGTTCAACGGCTCTGTGTCTGTAACTGTGCTCTGCTTCTGTGTGTATTGATGAAGATGGTGATGATGGGTGGATTTGCGCGAGAGAGAGAGAGAGATCCTAATTAATTAACTTGTACCACTTGAATAAGAATACATACATATATATATGTAAATAGAAACTTTGATCGATGTCGTTTGTGGAGGGCTTAGAATATATCTATCTATTTATAAACAAAAAGTTTTGCCCATGAGATCATTAATTAAGACAAGTAACTGCGTCAACCATAATAGCAGGGTCGCCTCATGTATTAGTGGTCAGACTAGGTATCATTCGTCTCCTCTCTCTCTCTCTCTCTCTGGTTGTCTTCCCTTTTCTCTTTAACTTTCACCAGCACCCTCCCTGTTTTCCTCCATTCCTCTTTGCTTCTTCACTTTTAAATTCAGTTTCTTTGTGGAAGAGAGGTAGACATATGTTGAGTATTTAACCTTAAATTTGTGAGTTTGTATTCTCACAATCTAACATTAAAGTTATAATTCATCAAACTTTTCAGTCGAATGTGGATATAAATTTAATCTTTTACGGGCCTTATTGGCAGAATAAAATTCGGGCCATCAGATCATTACTTAGAAGGGAAAATACTTATCTTAATATTGAAGTTGTAGGTTTACAATTCCTTTCACGTGAATAAGAATATAAACTTTGATTTTTGTTAATGGGGGCTAAGAATATCTTTTTATAAACAAACTTAGACCCATGTGATAATTAATTAAAAGTAAAGAATGTATCTTAAGGGAGGGTAGCTATAATTAATTAAGCATTCTAATAAAGTTGATCTAATGGTAGACTCTTTTCACTTATATATCTTTTCAACTCAAGTTTATTTGATGCAAGACTTAATATTAGGTTTCTCCTTTTATCAAAATACATAGTTTAAGTTAATTCAATAGTACTTATTCGAACAACCACATAACTTCAATTCATTCTTCAATTTTTAGTTGATTTGTGACTTTTTAATATATTCTGATATTGAAAATTAAGGAAAGAATATGAGTTTAAAGGGAGAAATTAGTCAGAGTCTTAAACATTATAGAAGATTTGATTTACTGCGCGATATCGTTATGCTTAAGTATATCTTAATATGGTAATAAGATTAAAACTATCCACATGCACATGCTAATTGGAATTCAATTACTGTAAGACCCCATAGATTAATGAAAAGAGAATGACATAATATATGTCTTAAATACTATAATTTAGAGAAGAATATTGTCCTGATTGCCAAAAAGAAAGAAGAATATTATCCTGTTATTGACAATTAATTACTTGAGTTAGATTCATTAATGTAAGTGGATGAAGGCACAAGAGGAAAAGAAGAAGGTTAATTAATTTGCGTATCAGTGATTTCATATAATTAAGAGTCTGCAAAGGTATTCGTAAGGAATAATGCTTCTTCACAATGTGGCCATTATGTTTGCACTCACAAGAAGCTTCATTACATTTAATATTATCAAATTCCTCACTCTAATGCAATACACGTGTGTTTTCTATAATCAATCTTAATGCGTCATTGTGTTTTGTCGCAACATTCACACATACGATAATTTAAAAACCATAGAAAAATAAGTAAAAATTTTATTATTTAAAAGTACATATACTCCGTGGTATTTTATATACATAAAATCCGATACTCTAGTTCAAATCCTTCTATTCAATAAATTTTTCTTTATTTTTGAAATAATGTAAACAAATACTGCAATAATTAAATCCCACAGATAGCTAATGGGCAATAAACTATGTTCACACTTCAGTGAATATGATATTAATTTTATTTTTAAGTATTCTTTGTTTTAATATTTTTTATGAAGCATAAAGAGTGTAATAATAACCTTTTTGTTTTTTTCTCTCTCGTTTCTTTTACAAACTTTCACACTTCTCTGGTTGATTCTTCAATAAGTAATAACCTAATACTAATTAATGATCGCTAAGTCGTGGTTTTTTTTATATATGATTGCTAAAGCATTTAGGGTATTTTATATAAAAAAAAGGTAAGGTTAAAAAGGAGATTTGACCCTATTTTGTGTTATTCTTTTGAAAGCAAACATGAATGGCTTGGAGAATTATAAGATAGATTTTGATCCATTCATTTGTCTATTCTCTCTTTTTAAGTATGAAATGTATGATGATGTCACTAAGAAATTATTTTAAACATCAACAAAGTAAAGGTCTCGTGTTGTCCTTAAGTAGCGAAAAACTTTTATTCAATTGTTTGTTAGATTTCCACTACCACAATATTTCTAAAGACGCATAAATTGGCTAGGAAATGTTTTCCAAACATGTCCACTTGCACTATCAGAAAAATGACATTTAACGACGGAAAAGTTCATCGTTAAATGGCTATTTCCCATCAGAAAAATTCCATTTAGCGACGGAAAATAATAGCAACCCTCCTTTTTAGCGATAGAAAATAGCCATATCCGTCGTTAAATGACATTTTTTTAATAGTGTTGTGACCAATCTTGGATTGTACTCATATAAATTAATTGCCCATACATACATGGCATGCATGAGTTTGTGTTATGAAAAAAAAAAATATATTTGTGTTATGAAAAAAATAAATATATAGTTTATATATTATAAATATAAGTGGCACTTGCATATGTAAGTGGATGTCACATGAGAAGTTATTAATAATATAATCGACTTTGCTTAATGAGCAGCTGAAAACTAAAACCCAATCATACTTTGACAATATGGGAGCTCACAACTTCCCATGTTGAAGGGCATGCCCATAATGAGTAGCCAAGATTTTGCTAATTACGACAATTCAGTGCACCTCTTTAATATAATAATATGTTAGTTTTTGGCATTCAATAAATAACATTCACTGTCGATTTCCATTATATTATTTCTTGTTGGTGTGCTACACTACGCATTACTACCATATAATAATCAACACACACAGAGATATATATATATATATGCATTATGTAATTTTGAATTTATCAATCTGCACAGCTTCCCTTGGTGGTTCAATATATTAATTACTTTGTACAGACATTTTATTGATGAATACACATCGCACTTTCGTTAATTTGTTATATTGAAGTATAATATAATATTTCAGTTTTTTTATTACAAAATTTTCACTGTTGAGAGAAAATATATGACATGAAGAGTGAAATTTTACATGAGAATCTAATTTTCTTTTACTTTTGTTTATCATATTTCAAATTTTTATAAAAAATTATAATTAACGCCTTTATAACATGTTAGAATGGTGTCACAAACCTGTCATTTTTAAATCAGTTGAAGTATTCTAAAATGAAAAAGACTTGCACAACGTTAGCTAGAGAATTATATAGATATAGAGAGAGAGGGAGGGAGGGAGGGAGAGGGAGAGGGTACAGAACAATTTAGAGAAGATAAGACATTTGATGAGGGATTATTTTAATACAGTACTGTCTACTGTGTAGTTAGAGAAAATTAGATACCGTCACTTAAAAAAGGGACTTTTGACAATCACTTTTTTATAAGTTGTGTCGGAAATTAGATTTTCAGCAATGATGGTTAAATTTACTGTTAAAAGTGAGGCTTTCAGTCAATGGTCTCGTAGCCTAATCACAAGAGAACCCTCTCCCGTGAGTATATTTTTCGTTTACAATTTCATGAAGTTAATTTTATTGTGTACTCTTTTAAATAAAAAAGGTGCGATTTTCAATCGCAACTAAAAACCTGAAATCTCGTAAAGATAATTTTGTTTGACCATTCAGTCAGTGTAATTAGAGAAAAATAGATGCCATGGCAGGTAATCAAGTTTCATCCACGGACATATATAATCACTGTTTATCTCCCTCTTCCCAATTTATATAGTTTATATATGAACTGAAGTGCTCAAAAGCAACATGAGGGCTACCACTAATGATCTAGACCAGTACTGCTACTGCAGTAATCTCCCACACCTTCAAGAAATTAATTGGCTGGAATCTTCATCACTATATATTATGATAATATTAAATATGATATGATTTGGGGAATCTCTGTAATTTTCATCTAACCAGTACTGTGCATATGGCGAGAGTGAGTACTCATGAATTAATGGTGGACCTGAGCTTGCTTTTAATCAGTCATGCTAAGATCGATCAATTATTATTCAAAAGCTCATCATGTGGGATTCTTAACTTCTTTTGTGCTTTGCCTAGGAAATCAATAAGCACTATTTTTCTTCTTGTGTATGGACTCTTAATCCCACCATCTTCATGATTCTTTCCTTTCTCTCATTAACTCCCATAATGTTTTAGTTGACATCCATAAACAACCAATAAAACTGAAACTACCTCAAAAAATAAAACTCATTAATGATGTGCTTAAAAATATGATTAATTGTAATTAAAGATATAACATGTGATCATTACAACACAATAACCGCTTATGTACAAGTTTTAATTACATATATTATATATTTGATTGATTGATATTTGATTGATATACGCTAAAATTGGTGCTTTAATTATAATCTAACACTTAACATGGTCATTACATTAGACATTAGACCTCAATCCTTGGATAACCAATAGTTATCCTTTCATGACGATGCAAGCATGTCTGTCTCCCACCATCACCATCTCATTATATATTTCTTTTACTATCCACGTGAGATTCCAACTCAAGTTAGCGTGAATGATCATAGCTCTCTCGTTTCTTAAGCAAAGGTTTTAGGATTCCTCTTAATTTTTTGTTGGCTAAATTCTATAAAACTTTCTTGAACTTTATGTCATATACGCCGTGAATAACTTTCCTGACGGATAACCCTTTTAACTTTTATTTTTGCATGCATATAACCCCTCAAATTATATATAGATAAACTCCTTATTAGATTTTTAAGTCATTTACTGATAAGTAATGAACAAAACTAAAAGTATGTGAGTTATCTGTATAAATGTAAAAGCTCAGGAGTGTTTATTGTAAAATTTCAAAAGTTATAAGGGTTATTTGCATATGACATAAAATTCAAGGGGTTTTTATATAATTTAGTCATTTTTATACAGATCAAATCTAGTTGGGAGGGAACTGTCATTTACCTTCCACACCCTGAGAAGGATTAGTCTTCGACCGCTGTCAACACCAAAGGACAATCTTGGTGTAAAAGAGTTCCACATGAGATCTCAAAATTTCAAACTCGCTTGATCAGTCAGAATTTTGAATTATATTTGCCTAGGATCAATCTCTTAGAAACTTGAATAATTGAGAGAATATTAAAGTAAAATTCTTCTATTTTACCAAGTTTTGACATCTTATTCATTCATACCTTTTTTGTAATATTTTTGGCTGACGTAACAGAAAAGGAAAGGTCCATTGCATATAGAAAAGAAGGAAAAAGAAAGAAAGGAAAAGTTCAGGATTAAGAAAAGATAAAATGCTGATCATACACAATCTCAAATCTTTGTCATTGAGTGAAAAGGCCATGGAGATTGTATTGGCTATAGTTAGCAATTCATTCATCTTGTGTGTTCGTCATTGCTGTCTTTATACATTTTACGATTAATTGGTGATCAGAAAGGTAACTTTGATATTGCTTTTTCTTAAGGCTATTGACTAACTTTTCTTTTAACATACCCGAAAAAGGAACTTTGAATTATTGAATCTCTGGCTTCATCTGAGAATATAGATAAGAAGACTGAACCTGTTTCGTGAAAGACGAGGGAAGGAATTTATTGACTATCGACAATAATTTTTTGTATTTGTTATTCTGACAGTTTTAGAGAATTAAATTTTGATACTTTTATATTTTGAAGAATAAAGGTTAGGTTTTTTTTAACATCTCAGAGCTCATCAAAATCCTTGCAGTCTCTAAACTTAGAGAACTTGTAAAAATATTTACACATCTCTTTTATCAATAAATTTGTACATCAACAACTAAATTTTAAATTCAAAACCTTATGGGTTATAAATCACTTCTTATCAACCGGATTAACCTTTGTTGATAGGGTTTAATTAGTTTCAAGAGGGATCGATCGGACATGTTATGTTTCATTCACAAAAAAGCTTTGGTATCACCAAGCAACAAGACCATTGAAATTGCTAGATGAAGATTGACTGGCCAACATAACACTGATTATATATGACCCTTCACATGAGCTAGTAAAACAGAAACGGATCTAGGGAACATAATTAATGGACGCAAATTTTTTAAATTAAAGCCAGCAGGTGGTACACAGTTACGCATGAACCTCTGATAAGTTGGTGAAACTAGCTAGCTAGTCGTGGAAGCTGCTTCGGCCCTTCTATTTTGAAATCCTTCTTTATGTAAAATAACTCTCATCTTCTCAGCTTAATTACACAGAAATTAAACAGAGAGAAAGATGTGTGTGTGTATGGAGCTGAAGAAGATGGTGGTGATGAAGGGGGCTGTACTGTATATATGTGAAGAATTATAGTATTTTAAATTTTTCTTTATTGAGTTAACCCTAGGGTTGGGAATGCGGGGTTGGCAGGCTGGGAATCTCGAGCCCGCCACGGCGCGACCCACCAACTCTTTTCTTTTATTTTTTATAAAAATGATTTTTTTACCCAATTTTTTCTTATAAGATTACATAATTTCATGATTTTCTTTCAAATCCTATCAATAAATGGTCAATAATTTCTTAAAAATAGAATTTAATATTACTTTTTCCTTTATAAAAAATATTGGAATTGAAAAAGCAAAAAAATATATAAAATAATTTTTTTAAAAAAAGCCACATAACCCTCAGGTTAGAGGTGACGGGCTGACGGGTTGGGCCCGCACATTACCATCTCTAGTTAACCCGCTAATTTTTTAGTTGCATCGAGCACCTTGGCATGTTATGCTATATATCATATTTTTCTGTGTATCCACTACCTTAAAATATTTTTAGATACCTTCAACATCCCATATTGTCAAAGGCAAGAATATACTGCAAAATTATTTTAAGGTGTTGGATACACTGCAAAATACTTTAAGATATTTAATGTGTCTGGTTTTAAATATCAAAATCATTGTAATATTGCCTTCAACTAATTGAACTTGACCTAGATATTACAAGTCTGTGATTATATAAGCTGTATCAAACTAGCAATTATCCACCTACAGAAGTTTTTGCGTCATTAGGTTATGAGAATATTAATCGTGTCATGTTTAAGATATTAAATATTTTGCCACTAGGTATACCTACTCTTGCGAAAAAGAAATTAGGTATTTATCAGCAAAAAAAAAAAGTTTAAGAACCTAGACGAACGATTGATCAGAAATATTTTCACCAGTTATATCTCATGGGCTGCGGCTCAAAAGAAATCACTGAAGTTGCATTACTATTCCTAGGCCTTCTGGCCCTGAGGCTCAGATTAAGTATCCTTCGGATGACCTGGGCCCATGAGAAGGAAGTCTCAACCTCCAACCCATAGTCAATTGAATTAAACTAGTCGACAAGAAATTGACTCATAACTCTAATTTAAATGATACAGCTGATATGAAAACTTTATGGATAGAAAATCTATATCAGTATTTTTGTAAACGCTCTTTGTGCTCTCAAAGATTTATCCTAAGTACGATAAATCTCTAAGATCTAATTCGTATAAACCTCAATTATATAAAAAAAATTATGGACATATAAATAATATAGAAATGCTTTCATATATATTCAATTGTCAGGTCATTCATTTTCTACAACAAAAATATTTTAAATGTCATTTATTGTCGATCTCTAAATATTATTATAATGGTTTATAAAGAGATATAATAAAAAAAATTTTAAAAATGTATAATCTACAAAAAAAAGGCAATTAAAATATTTTTATTGAAAAATGTATGTATGATATAGGATCTAAAAATATGTAAGTGCATGTTAGTTGGTATTAGACCGTCAAATGCTCCTCCTTTTTTCAGCCAAGTGAAAGGAGCTTTCATTAGATAACTAAAACCAGTACATAACAATAAGTTCAGAAATAAACTAGCAAACGTCTAAAAAACTACTTTCTACATACATTAAACTAACAATAACAAAATAACCCTTTCAACCGTAGGGTCTGCTTAGGGGTGGAAACAGGCTGGGCCAGGCTCCACCCCAAATAGGCTTGGCCTGTTTGGGGGGAATATGGCTTGGCCTGTGATTTGTATACAGGCCAATTTTATGGCTTGGGCTTGGGCCTGTTTTGAGCATGTGGCCTGTATAGAAGCCTGTTAAAACATATATCTTTTTTTTTTCAAGATGATTGGAATTGTCATATTCAAATAGTCTAAAGTCTCACGTTGACTGGCAGTGGGCACACTATGGACTAGAAATTTTAACATGAGCCCACTTGCATATCTTTTCAATTGGGTTAAATGCCCAAAAGCATATTCTATTGTTCCCAGAAACAAATCAATTGAGGACTTCTGATGGTTTTTTTCTAACAATTTCAAAAGAAAATTTTGTAGATTGTTTTTCACAACAGCAAACCATTAGTTCTCCTATAACCTCCCTATATAAGAAGGATGGTAATCAACTCTACCCCTAGACCAAATTCTTCCCAAATTTCTAAGGATATACTTGAAGCATCCTTGCAATAAGCATCAATGGAGACAAATGCCAATAACCATAGACCAAATACAGACTCTGGTTAAATATTGATCAGACGATAAAACATGAAATCTTCATTTTTCTTCTATAGGTGCAAGAAAAATTAGTCATAACTTGGGGTGCTTGTTAATCAATTTAAAATTTTTCTTCCAGATCTGGGATTAATTCTGAGAGATAAGAATACTCATTTTCCTTGTGTATTTTATATCATTATCATTTACCTCACTTAACATAGCTTTCATTCAAACGAAAAGGCAAAATTTCTACTGACAAATTTGCTTCCCCGTGAATCCAAACACACGTATGATTCCAAATTGAAATCCTTGATTCCAGCACATTTTCAAGGATGATTTCGCTTCTCCAGTCAACAGGAGCATATTGTCAGATTATCCGCCTGGACTTCATCAAGCTGATTTTCATATACATATAATTCATGGCTTCTAAGAGGGCCAGGCTCACAGCCAACAAGACAGACTCAGCGTTAATAATTTTGGAAAGCCCATCAAGGAGCACCCACTCGCGTCTCTCACAACAGAAACTGCTGCTGCCCTCCCTCCCTTCCTCAGCTTTTGAAAGCACAGTCACAGTTAATTTTTAGTCCATTACCAGCAGGAGGTTCCCATTTTCGTCTTTGAGCCGCTATACCATGTCCTCCCAATGGTTGCTGTTCTTCACTACGTTGCTTCCCAGTATTCCTTCACCAGTGCAGCACCCTGTTCAGTAGTTCGCAAGGGATCAGTAGCCACATTTTCATACAAAAAAGCATTTCTTCCATCCCAAATCTGCCATAAAGTTCCAGCAATCACTGCCTTCTGCAACACCGAGATAAATTAGGATCACAAAAACAAGTAGCAATCCAACTCTTAGGCTCAAAGTCGCCCCTATCAATTTTATTTACGTGGAGATTGATATTTTGCAAGTTAGCCAAAACAAAAGGGAAAAATTGGGAAAAAAAACTCCACTGCTAAAATTTTTAGCAATCAGAAGCACTTAATAAAATTCGACGTGCAGAACTTTACATATGTTGCACATATAGAACATGGATACACCATTGTAATATTCGTTAGCATTTGATCTCCGTCACTAATAAAGCTATAAAAGTTCTGTGAAAAAAAAGACATCAATACTCTTAGGCTTTGTTTGGTTGGGGGGAAGGGGATGGAAGGGGAAGAGAAATGATCCCTTCCCCCATTTGGTATGAAAAATTGGAGGGGAGGTAAGCTAAAATTTGGCTCCTCTATCCCTCCCCTCCCCTTATTTTACATCCCTCTAAAATGGGGTTTTTTGGAGGGATACAAAATATCATGACTAATATACCATTAATACTCTTTGTCCAACTCCTCACACTCTATTTTTCCAATCTTCACATCTGCTTTACTGTTCGTGAATAGGAGTGATGTGGGTACAGAACAAATTTTTCTAGTCTTCATTTTTCCAATTCCTGATAATAAGTTTTACTTTATTTGAAATACTTGGAAATAACAATGTGGGCAGAGAATGAAGAAAAGAAATTATTTAAATCCTTTTCTTAATTATTTAAGTAAATTATGAGTGAAGTACCTTAATAACTATTTCAATTAATTAAATAGAATGAGTGATTAATTTTTATGAGTGAAAACTAATTTCAATAAATTGTATAAGTAAATAAATATAAATCAATATATAAGGGTAAAATGGTAAATTGGTTATTAACTTCCCTCCCTTCCCCTCCTGAACCAAACAAAATATCATTAAAAATCTCTCCCGTTCCTTCCTCTGTAATTAAATCAAATGAGGTAACCTTATACCATTCCATCCCTTCCCATTCCCTTCTATCTTTCCCCTCCCTTTCCCCTCCCTCAAACCAAACATAGCCTTAGTGATTGTATTTGGCAACACTTTTAAGAACTCCAAAAAACCGTTCGACAGTGTTTTTTCGCAAAACAAAATAATTTCCTTAACATATTTACCTTAACTTACGTAAAAACACTTCTCCCTGTGTAGTAAAATTTCGAATATGATACTTCCCCTTAATCTTTTTTTGGTGATCTAGGGGCCCCCCACAACTCCCCCGGTATTCGTAACATTTTCCTGAGTCCCTGATCTTCTTTCAACTGGATAAGATAACCCGGGACAACTAACTAATCCAAAGCGGGGATATAATTTTGACACGCCCCTATGAAATGTTTTGCACCAAAAGCAGGCTGCACCCCTTAGTCTTTTGCAAATAAAAATTTTGGCTTGTAAAATGTGTATGGAAAAATTTTAGATATTCTATATTTTCTCAATTGGCCCGTAACATTTTTAGGGTTCGTTTGGGAACACGGTAGAGAAATACTTTTACACAAGTCGAGGTAAATATATGGAGGAGATTATCTCGTTTTAAAAAAAAATACTATTAAACGAATTTTTAGGAGTAAATGAAGACGCACTTAATCACCATTCACAGATCTGACTTTTTCATCATAATTTGAACCCTAACCACTATCTATTTATTACACCTCATCCGATCTCCGCCACGTTGATATTGTCCAGATGACTGTTTCCTTCTCGTTTTATTTTTCGTCTTCTTTAATTTCTCGAGCCACTCTGTCGCCACTCCTCCACTCTGTTCAGTGACCGAGGCAAACAAAAGGGGTTTGTTTGATTTACTTCTGGGAGCTCGTCCATCGGTTCACCGTGATTCTCAAGTACAGCTTATTGAGTCATGTCCACGCTTGGTAGTTGGTACCTCTCTGTTAATCGTTTTCCTTCTTCTCGTTTGTTTTTTTTTTCTTTTTGGGTTTAATTCGTCCATTTCTCTCGAGCTCTTGTGTTGACTTTCTTAAAATTCCGGTGTATACTTTTTCTATGTAAATTTTTGTTTCCATTTGTGTCGTTGTTGATGCTGACTTCCTCTGATTTTTTCCCATTACATTTGTGAACCCCTTTCTCAGTTCTATCTAACTTCTACTATGAGACAGTTACACTGGCAGCTACTTTTTTTTTTTGGCCCCTTGAATGAACTCCTTGTTTTTCTTCCCTGTATGAGGTATTCAAATTTTTCTGGATTTGAAAAGAACGTGGTTTGGTTCTTGTTTCATTACTAATGCAGTTGAATTCAATCGGACAGTAGTACATGACTATTGTTTGATGCTGGGAGAGATTATCAATATACTTGAAGAGAAATTATATGGATGCATTGAGCATATATAATGGTTTCACGAAAAATAGTGAGGATATTCAAGGAAATAATCCTGCCTTTGAATCATCGGGAAGAGAATTATATAAATTTGCTATTTTAAATCTGGAGGACAAGCAACTAACCTGAGGGCCAGAACTCCAAAGCATACCCTGATAGAAAATATTTCTTGTGTGGTTGCCTTCTTCCATGGGGAAAGTACTATACTACTGTATTTAGAGCTTGATTAATAAGCAGCCTTTTTCTGGCTGTTGGTTGATTCTTTTTCTAGATGTCCAGCTGACAGCTTACTGATCACATTTGTTCAAAGTGTGTTAATAATGTATATTGGCTGATATTAAACGATGGCTTGGATTGTTATTCATTAATTACGATCCTTTTATCTATGCTTATTTTAGGTTCCATTAACTAATGGATAGCAATCACATAAACATATCTCTTAATATCAACATTTGTCATAATTTGGCTTGCCATAGGTCCAACGATATTATGTTTCTCCTATATCCCCAGTGATGTCTTGGTACTCTACAGGGAAACGAAAAGCATGATGCAAGAGCATTTCTAAGCAAGCAGGCTCAATAGCAGTGGAGAAAATTAAGATAAACTTAATTTTGCAGCAATATAATGAATGGCAAAACTGAAATTGGTGCTGACTTCTGGGTGGAAGAATTCAATGGACAGGTTTATACACAAACAAGATCAAAAAGGAAAGTCAGATCAAAGAAGAAGCAGTACATTGGATGGGGATCAACACTACTAATTTCATTTCTTGAATCAATTGGTAAAGATACTAGCAAGCCATTAACTCAATATGATGTAACTGCTATTGTAAATGAGTATGTTGTGAGGAATAACCTTATTCATCCCCAAAAAAAGAAAAGAATTGTTTGTGATGAAAGGCTCCATTCGCTGTTTGGAAGGAAATCAATTGGCCGAGTCAAAGTCCATGAGATGCTGGAGTCACACTTTGCTGCGAACTGTGAAGAATCTTCTGAGGATTCCTTATTAAACTCAGAAGATGATGAGAACACCTTGGCAACATGTGAATCCCCAAAGACAACAACATTAGAGAGTAAGACTCTATCAAAGAAAAGGGTTTCAAAAAAACCTAAGAGCTGTTTTGCTGCTATCATTCCTGCTAACATCAAGCTAGTGTATTTAAGGAAAAGCCTAGTTCAGGACCTTCTTAAAGACCCTGAAACTTTTGAGAGTAAATTAGTTGGAAGTTTTATTAGAATAAGATGCGACCCAAATGATTATCTTCAGAAGAACTCCCACCAGCTTCTGCAAGTTACAGGTAATTCTTCTGCTGTAGGTTATGGCATCACATGTTAATATATGCTTCGATTTGAGCTTTTCAACGTACAAGTTACTTCTAAAATTACCCCCCAGCAACTGCTAAAATGATCCCTCCAGAAGCAGCAGCAGCATGGATTAATCTTGAGGCCTAATTGACTATTTTTAATTATTATTTTGATGAAAGCAAAACATTCTTACTCAAACAAGGGAGAATTAGTAACTGTAAAAAGATGAGCCCCTCAGACCGAATCTTACCCAAAACACATTCCTATTAAAAAAAATTGCTTATGCCAGTTACAAGGTCTTGGTCATTTTGATGGCTTACATTGATAGCATCTTTTAATATAGCATATAATAGTTCATATTAACATTTATTACCTTTTATATTTTTAGCTTGAATAGCACAATCATATAATTAACGTCAAAAAGATGTTGGTAAGGGAGGCAAGGATGACTTTGTACACTGATCGGATATTGGAGTCTTGAGAATTATTAATTATGCTCTGCTGGTTTAAGCCCTCTAGTAAAGATGTCTTATGCTAGAAATCATGGTCTTTGATACCTTTATGCTTATCAGTCAAAATTGTGGCTATTTCATATGCCTCTCTTTAAAGATCTGCGGTGATCACTATTTATTGTGCTCCACATTGATGATTCTCTAGGCTTAATGCTATTGTATGGCCTCTTGGATAACTATATTTTCATGTTGCATGCTAAACATTATTTGATTTTGTGTTTCACTTGTACTGCATATTTATAATATAATTCTCCTTGGGCTATCCTTTAGGCATAAAAAAGTGCCCTGGAATGAAAGATTTGAGTGGAGAAATTCTCCTTCAAGTTTCTGGTTTCTTTAAAGATGTTGGCGTTCACATGCTTTCTGATGATGACTTCACTGAGGTATGGCTAATATTTCATTTTGTTTAAAATTTAAGTTATCAACAGCGATGTATGTAATTGCTAAGTCAAAAGTGTAAAATTGCTTCTAAAATGCATTTATTGGAGGCATGTTGCAGCTTTCTGTGGTTGCTGTACCTCACTATGAGATTTATCATGTTCCGAACCCTACATTATTTCTATGATATTGAACAGGGAGTTAAAAGGGAGGAGAGTGAGTAAGCATCGCCGGCTGCAGGCCAGCCTGTGGGAAGAGGCTGAGAATGTTCCCCTATTAAAAAGGGCAGGAGAGTGAGGAGAGGGATGAAAGATGGTAGGGAAAAACTACAATCGATTCCAAATGGTCTCTATAAAGGGATCTGGTTATAAGAAAATAAGATTAACAATTCAGGAAATATATAAACAAATAAAAATCAGAAAATACACAACTAAAATATGTCTAAAATACATTCTCCTATGCCTATAATAGGTTTTCCAGAACTTCCTGTTAATCTAATTAAAATTTTGCCTTACAAGTTTTTTTGGTGCATATTATTGATTTTGGTTTCAGGAGGAGTGTGAGGATCTTTGTCAGAGAGTAAAAGGTGGCTTGCTCGACAGGCCTATGATTGTAAGTTTTGTTTTAAAATTCAATTACTTCTAAAAAGTGTAGTTTCTGCTGTGCAGCAGAACAATAAAATGCTTTAGATTATGGATGACAAGGAATAAACAGCATTGTCCGTCTTCACAAATGAAAGAGCTGTTTGCTCTTGAACTCTGGCTTCTCCAGATTTGATTTTATTGTTAAACGTTAACCTCTTCAGACACCAAAAGAAGGGATGCCAATTTGCAATTTGAGGCTATATTGGGACCTCATGGATCCACTGTGAATGTCTTATGCCCCTGGAATCACGCATTGGTCAAGGAATCCTGAGAGTTAGATGAATCCTGAAGACAATATAGCAATTTGGACTTTTGACCATTGATGGAGACTTGGTGGTATGGAATATCAAGTCTCACGTTGAGTAGAATGGGATGCTTAATGTGGTATTTAAGTGTGTTGGTTCTCCCACCTTAATAGCTAGCTTTTAGGATAGGGTCTCTATCCACTTAGGTATCCATCAATTGGTATCATAGCCTGATTAACGGCCTTTGTGGAGTGTTCTACCCAAGGAGGGTTCTGACTAGCAGAAGGCCAAGTGAAGTGCTGTAGAGTATAGCCACCGAGATTTCGGCTTTCCATGGGGGCCAATTGATGGAAATTTGGTAGTATAGGATACCAAGTCTCACATTGAATGGAATGAGATGCTTAATGGGGTATTTAAGTTGGTTGGTTCCCCCACCGTAATAGATAGCTTGTGGGATAATGTTCCTCATCCCACTTAGGTACCCATCAACCACAAATACTTTTGCAGGCTTATCCTTGTTGGTAACAAATTCCTCTTGGATCCCTTCATTGTCTAAAGAGATGTTGATACCCTATCAATGAGCATTTAGCCATTGGTGAGGACTGGAAGGGCCTGATAAAAGAACAGGATCCCATGATGGAAGCTGAATATGCTTCAGAATTAATTTTAGCTAACTTGATCAGGCTATTGAATTTGAATACACATCTGAATGCATCTCTTGACTGTGACTAGAAAGTATAATGGGGTAAATTGTATATGTTTATCTCATAATGTATAGGGCAAGTCTCCATTCTTTCTAAATTTATACTGTATTATCTTTTATGATATGAAACTGAGGGATTTTTTTTGTCAATATTTTTTTTCATATTTTCCTTTTACCAGAAAAAATGCTTATATTGGGACTTAAATTGAGTATTTTTTGCACTAGAGTTCATTATGTTCAGAAATAGATGGATATTCAAGAGGAAATAACACTTAATTTAATGGCCTTATTATTTAATATTTGCAAGCATTTGGACAAATGGAAGTAGATTCGATTTTATTTTTTGGGACTAACAGGGAGCAGAGGGTTGAATTAAAAATATGCTAGCATTAATGCATCCTATGCACCCCTTCAATTTTTTTAAGGATGAGAAAAGTTGAGATTGAAATGTCGATATGTGATCGTATTACTTCCTTGATCCATTAGTTATATTATTTATTCAGATACACTATGAAATTAATGCTACTGGTAGGGGACTGGTTTATGTGGAATAGAATTAGGTGAAATGACTGGTAATTCGGTTATTGGTAAAAATGGTGACAAGGCAGCAAAAGGAATAGAGAAGGAAGTTTTTCCTCATAAATTTATGAGATGGATTGAGGAGACTCTGGCCCCTGTAAAGCCAGAAAACCTTTGCTTCATTGGCTGCTTATATGCCATGCTCTTCTTTCCTCTTTCTCAATAATTATCTGATACTGTCAACCAGCCATTCCATTCTCTGTTTGGAGGGAATTTCAGCTCAATATATCCATAAATAAAAAGAAACTTATTGATGAGCTTGTGCATATATCGTAATCTCCAGCATCTTTCTTTTTTATTTTCTTCCTTGAACAATTTTTGTGCTATATTTTGTAGGTGGATTTTGAGCAGAAGGCTATAATATTGCATGAGGATATGACAAAGCATGTGAGTATCGGGCTAGTAATGCTTTCTGTTGTAGTTTCAGCACTGTGTCTTTATTTGGGTTAGTATGTTATTGTTACTTGTGATAAACTCAAGTCCTCCCAAACTTCTGTTTTATTCAATACCAGTTTACATTTATGATTCAAAAATCAATCTTCTAATTCATGATTTGAATTGCAATTTGTTTACTATGGTGAAAAACACTTTTTATTTCTAATATTTGACACATTTGAAAACATGCTAAGCATATCCTAGATCTATTTTTGTACTCATTGTTTTCATGAAGTTAATTATATAAACATTTTTCAATATATGTTTTCATGAAGTTATTTTATAAACATTTTTCAGTATATTTTTGACTTCATGCCTTATTATTATGTCCTGTGTCTATGCTTTAGATATTACAACTTGTGTGCTTAACATGCTTGTTTTGACTATCCACAACATCTTGCTCTCTTGATTCATTGCCTGACTTTGTTTCTTTCTCATTATGTGGTGAATTTTTTCTAGTGGCTTGCAAGAGAACTTGCTATGTTAAAGAATCTTATTGAACGAGCTAATGAAAAGGGTTGGCGCAGAGAATATCCTTTCCTAATCGTTGATGAAATTCTTTTCTGTATTATGGATATGGTAATATCTCTCCATCTGTTTGTGTTAGAATGTAATTAAATGTTGTGACTGGTTAAGCATATGCATTACTTGGGCAATACAACTAAAGGTGTTCTGCAAAGCATATTGTACAAGTTATTACTTAACTGTGCAATCAGTTTGAGAATAGAATCCATGCCACTTTGACAACCAATGTACAACACTTGCCATTTTCAGGAACATTCACTGTATTCATAGATTATATGCGAATGATAATCTCATTCCCTTATTTATAATGCAGAGATTAAGATGAAGAAACCACATCGTTAATTTTGCAAGCCTTTTAGAATATTTTATCTTTATAGTTTCCCATGTTCAGATGGATGGATTTCTTCTGTGCCTTCCAATCAAGTTAAGGAAAATAGCGGCAAAAAGCATGTGTGCTAATCATTTTTCAGTTTATATTTACGTTGGATCTTAGAGTTGTACGGTGCTAACGGAGAGTTGTCTAGCTAGCTAGTTTTCTCATTTTTATATTGACATCTTAATATGATAACTTCTGGCATATTCAGCTTGATCTTGTATTCTTAATTAGTTGTGAAATTCTGGTGATGGAGTGAGTTCTACAACCTATGCAACTTCTGTTAGTTGTCAGTTGTTACAGGCAGGCACACACATCGGTTAAACTTGTGTTCACTCTTTCTAAATCCCTTCTAAATGAAGTGGCTTTTAATTCCCTTACATGTTTTTTTTTCTTTTGAAAAAATTCCTTTACATGTTCATGAAAGGAAATATCCGTAAGGATGATGTTTGCAGTAAAATTATGTTTTAGTATCATGTGTCATGTGACATATCTTGGGAGATAATTGTAGTGAAAATGCTGGAAGAAGGCTTTTCTATAAAGAATATGGATTCCTTAATTAATAGGAAGTACACTGGATGAGTACCTCCAGAGAAAGGCGAAGCTTCAGACTCCAGATGAACAGGCACGGCTGTTGCGGGAAATACCAACTGTAATTTCAGATGATATAGAAACAGAATCTGCGGCACCAGATGTTCCAGACGAGAAAATGGGGAATGATTCACCAGAATTATCAGAGACTACATATAGGCAGGCATCTTTGCAGATTGAGATTCAAAAGGAAGTTAGAGATGCTACTGAACCTGAGAGGACAACAAAGGATATTGCTGATTGTGTACGACGTGAAAACAATTCACCTAATTCAATTCTCAGGGGATCCCCAGAAGTTCCACGTGCCATGCCTGCAAGCGGAACTGCATATTCCCATGACCCTGTTTCTGCAGGTATGTTATAAACCTTCAGCATTTCCATATTTCATCTCAAACGAGCAATCCCAACATGAAAATCACAATTAACATGTTAGAAAATTAGTTACTTGAGGCCAAATTGTTAATACTTCCAATGCTTAATATAAGAGCTACTAACTAATTTGCGGATGTTAAAGACATTAATTAAATTAATTATTTGTAACAATTATGTATTTCCCTAAAATGCTCTCTTTAATTATGTGCATTGAAATTAACCTTGATGTAAGCCCCTTTAATATAGGTAATCAATAGGGATACTTTGAGAAAAAAATTATAAATTTGGTAGACAAAATGGATTAAGGTTTTAAATTTTGGAGCAAAATAAACCTTTTGTCTAGCTCATATATTTAAAACCAGAGGAGCATATGATTCGAACCATATATATCACTTCACCCTTCTTTTGAGCAGCCATATGGCTCCACCCTAGGTCGTCCTGTCCTGTCAATAATGAAATGGAAAATCAAATTCAAACTTTCCTGAGGTCGTAGAGAAAACTAATGGATACTCCAATGGGATAGGAAACCCTCCTTTGAAAACTAGCAATGATACAAGAGGACTAGCCCATTTAAATATCCCTTTTAAGTATTCTTTACTTTTTAATGTGGAACTTCTGCATCTCTTACTATCGAAATGTGTCTCAGTTGAGGGTTGATATCCTGGTGAGTGTACCTCGCAAGACGACACTTGGTGACATGTCACTTGACATTGCAATATTCCTTTTTGAAACAGTTGACCAGCTTTAATACCAATTGATGTTTGCTTAACTGGGATGGGGACCTCTACCCAAAAGCTAACTATTGATCAAAGTGGGAGAACCAACCCATATAAATATCCTATTAAGCATGCCAAAATAGAATCAAATCCCTTTGATATCATTGCTGTACTTTGCCATGCTTTTGCAGAAAATTGTGACGGCATTCACACTCAGCAGCAACCAGTGCAACAAATTGATCTTACATGTGAGAATGGTGTAGCTGAACTTGAGAAAGCTAACGTCTCTCAACAAACACCGAACAAGCCGATGCCACTGCCAGAGGTAATCGAATTAAGTGATGATGATGAGGAGGAGGAGGAAACTGAAAAACCAAGCTCTGCAAAACAGACTACTGCTATGATGTTCGACAGGTCAATAGGATGGCACTACAGAGATCCTCGGGGCCTTGTGCAAGGACCATTTTCATTAGATTTACTAAAACACTGGAGTGATGCTAACTACTTTCCTCCAGATTTTAAGGTTTGGAAGGCTGGTCAAAGGCCGGATGAATGTGTATTGTTGGTAGATGTTCTTCACTGTTTTCCCCCCCGTTGATCAATTGCAGACCATGAGGTATAGGTACTCCCAAAGGGGAGTCTTGTGCCCGTAGAGATGAAGGCTGGATAAATTCTTCACTGTATTCATGCATCTTGGACTCCATACGATAATAATTAGTGTTCTTTTTTTTGCCATGATAATAATTGGTTTAGGTCAATTCTGTCTAATCCATATGCTTCCTGCATCCTGTGATTTATAATTGTATTGTTGAAGTTTTGATCATTTTCTCTCTCCGGTGCCCGTCGTGATCTTTCTCTTTCACTTGGTTCCTTCTTGCTTATGAGGGAAAGAACTCAAAGCCCTGTAGTATTCTTGGGCGTTACTTCTCCTAATTTAGCCTCTCTATTGGGAAGGGATATCACAAACCTACCATATTGGCCACTTTGAATTTAGATCTCACAACCTCCTATGTAAGGGAGGTGTGGGTTGCTGAATGAACTAAATGGCGAAGATAATTACCAGTTCTCTCATTACTTTGAAATTTTTATTATGTTATTAATTATATTTTTTTTTTGCTATTTTTTGGTCATTGTTTAACTATGATATATTCAATGGTGTTGAATCAATAGGCGGTGAACAACTTGAGATAATTTATAATTTAGTTCATACGTTAGGTTTAATTAAAAAAATTGATAACTCGAAATCATAGGAAAAAAGATTCATGCATAATTCTTTTTTTAAGCTTCGAATTGAGATAAAGCTCTAGTTAAATCGAGGAGAATTCCCTCCCACCCCAAAACCCAAAATCTCCCCTCTAACAGGGAAGCCACGGTTTAGTTTGGCCGCCGGAAATATGAAGCCCCGGGGGGGGGGTTATTTCGCTATTGGCCCTCAAATTTTTAACTTCTTGTGGATGTTCGCCCCCTACAATTTTTTGCTGGCTACGTCCTGGAAAACAAAGAAGTTAATTATTTATAAACAAAAGGGTAGCATTCTCAATTATCTCAAGCGACAACTAGATAATTACAAAAGGCATGTAGAAAATAAATTACATTAAGACGTCAAAACTTGAAAGGAAGAAACGAAAATAAAAGAAATGAAAGATGCCTGAAATGATGAGAAGATATTGACCGATAAAAAATGATGGGATGAAAAGAATATTTAGAAAAATGGAATCAAAATGTGAGGTTGCATAAAAAAATCACATCTCCAGCTAAATAAAAATTTTAGGTGGCACAAAATCACACTACTTCAATTGCTGATGTTTGAGTACGTTCAACCAGTACCAGAGATATTCTGCCAAGCAGCTGATTTTTCCCTTTATTTAAAAAATAAGCCCTTCTTTCCAGTCCTTTTGTCCCCCGCCTGCAGAAGCCACAAACATTTCATACCCTTAATATCCTTTTATCCATTACCTGGAAAAAGTCTATTATCTAAACCAAAAACTACCACATCAATTGTAATCACCAGATCATAACGAGAGGGAAAATTTATACCCTTCGAATGAAATTTCTCAAGACAAGCACAATGGTGTCCCTGGAACTGCAAAAAGAACATAAAAAGATACTAAATATCAAAAGCAGAGAACAATAGGCATTCAAGAGAGGGCAACAACTATATAGAGTAGTCTCCAAATAGAATCATCACTCTAGTTCACCTCACTATAATTGCACCTAAAGCGTGATCAAATGTGTCAAGTGTCTATATAACGAATAATTGTCACTTACTCACTGGCATCTGTCGAGTTGTTTTCTGATCGTAATAGGAGCTGAACACCACTAGAACAGATCATTATAAATTCCGAAACATGTCCATGAGGAATCACAACCTACACGGAAAACAGAAAGGAGATAAAGAAACTAGCTTATCGCCCAAAAATACTCACAAAAGCTAGTTTAGAATAGTTTTCTATAACCATGCTAGCTGCAGAGCTGATCAGCTTTCATTAACTACTGTGTAAGCCCTGCCAAGAGTATATAATATGAGGATGTTGGCTGGAAGGATCAACAATTTCTCAAGGGATATGATTTTGTGTTTTGTAATAGAAATAAGTGGTGAAGGAGGAAGGACTATGTTTGACAGTATGCCTCTTAAGGTTGCATTTGGTAGGTGGAAATCCTCATTACCCAAATCCTAAGAGTAAGATATATCAGAACGAGATATATAACAAATTTAAGATGCTTGAGTAAATAAGTTAGATTATGTCATACCAAATACCGGAATTCTTAATGTTCCACATAAATCATACCAAAATGTCTTATGAATAGACATCCAAGTACTCGGAATGTAAAACGCACACTTATCAATCACCGCCTAGGATTTATTCATCTCCTCAGGTGTATCAATAACTTCACATTACCATCTAACCAAACTTTTCTCACAAATACAGCACAATGAATCGAGGAAACATACACTGACAGACGGAGAAAATTTTTCCGAGACCACAACTCCACTTGGTCCCCTGCATTTGATACTGTAACCATGCCTTTTAATGGCCAAAGTAGCTGGTTCCCATATATCAAGATATCCAGTCTGTAAAACCAACACCAAAGATACTTAAAAGAGAAGCTCTTCATGGAGAACATAATAAGATTTTACATAATGATAGAAAAGATAAAATAAAAATACATAAGAAACAACTTCTAGTGAATTACCGAAAGAGAGACTTCATAAGAAGCACGTCCACTATGAAGAGTCTTCTCAATGCAGCTATGCATTTCAGAATCTGAGAGCAGAAAGGCAATTACTCAGTAAAATGTAAGTTTCTGCTCTTAGGAGGATGTCTAATCCTCCCAATTTCCAATGCCTTCCTTCTTTTCTAATAACTACTTTTAAGAAAGAAAACACAACGAGATGGAGAGAATTGAATTTTTGAAAGTCAAATACAATTATAGTGATCATGGAAATAAGTTTGCCTCTAGAATCACTTGGGGAAAGGAAGCAAAACATAATTATAACAACAGAAATAGAATAAAACAACAAATATCAGTAAATTTGCAACCTTTTGCTTCATACCCACCTCTGCCCAAAGATGGTAGCAGCTAAAAGCTATTGAATTGCTGTACTAGAAAAGATTACATATTGTACAGGCACTCACCACAAGTGATCTTTTTCCTATCATTTGCATAAACCATCACAGGTTCTCCCTACAATAGCAAGAATGCAAGTAATATTTAGTTAAGTTGCTGAAGTTATCTGTTTTTTCTTTTTTTCTTTCTTTTTTTTTGGGTTCCTTTGGTCCCATCAGTATGTAAAGACTTCTCGGTACACTTCTCTGACCAAGAAAATATAATTTAAGATCACTGACAGTTAACCACTCAAATATTTAATGGATTAATATGCAAATTTAGCAATGGAATTATGCACCCAGCACAATCAACTTTTTAAGGGTGCAAATTTAGTAATGATGTTAACCCTCCCTAACTCCGCCAATCAGTTGACATGTTTTACTATTTTTTGGGTCTAGGTTTTGTTTAGGATCATTTAGGTGATCAAAACTACTCCATTTTGCTTAACCTTTTTTCCCCTTTTCTTACTCCTTGCTTAACTTTTTTTCTTTCTTTTATTCTTAAAAAATTTAAACAAAAATGAGTAATTTTGATTACCACTAGAAAGAAAAAATTATTTAGAACAACTTTCATGAAGGAAGTTAGATAAAAAGAAACAGTTTTAAAATGATTCCAAAATGAAACCCTAGACCCTATACTGGCTGGTTAACAAAGTTAAAGGAGGGTTAACGACGTTGCTAAATTTGCACCTTATTAATTGATTATTGCTAAATTTGCACTATTATTAATTGATTATTATTAAATTTGCACTATCAAAAGGTTAATTGTGGTGGGTGCTCCCATCCAATAACGTCGTTCTAAATTTGAATATTTACCCATATTTATTTGATATCAAGTATCATCATGCAAACTATCATTCAAGCATCTTTTCCCCCATAAGTTTTAGCTGTCTCTGAAGTGAGAAAAAATACCTTGCGATTCCTGTCATCCAGAGGCAGAACTTGAACGGAAAGGTATGTATCAACATCATCAGCAGTGACAAGATAGTTGGGTCGCATTGCCCCTATATTTTTTGTCACAAGATTAATGACTCAGGTCTTCTTGTTAGGATGGAACAAAGGGGAAAAAATCTAGAACAAGAAAATACCATCAATAATATTAACAGATCCATCTTCGACATGCCTAATCCACTGGAAAACCGAAAGAACAGGCACAAAAGGTAATGTTAAGCATGACAGTTATCTAACATAAAAATGCATTAGGTATTAAAAGGAATAAAATTCACCTCGAAGTTACAAATACTGGTGCCATTGACAGAGTATCCACATGCCAGAAGTTCTCTTCCCGGAAAAGCCTCTCCGAAAATTTGGAGATCCTCTAAAGCTGGTAAAGGATCATCATCTGCATCTGCATAATGCATTGACGGCCAAAATTAGTGCTCTGATTAATTTCCCTTTATTTCTATCGTTAGTTGATTTTCCCGCGAAAAAGAAAACTTGAGAACTATTACTTGCTGTGTAAGACTTGGTATTTAATTTTTGTGTTTTTCCAAATAAAACGATGCTTTAGCCACACGCCAAAACCCCTCACCTCGAATCAGCCCCTTTTTCTTTATAAACTTTCAAATCACAGCTCTCCCCAGAACTCTCAATCAAGCACAAAGCTAAGGAGAAGAGAAGGACTGGTCATAAAAGGAGTTACCTGAACTACGATTTGAGGAAGTTTCTCTCCCATTCCGATTTGCGTTTCCCTGATGATCTTTCAGCCCTACATTGTTTCTCCCAGGTTCGCGAGGTGTGTTGCCAGTCTTCGTGGGCACACCATAGAATGAAGCCTCGCTTGTTATTCTTCTCCCTGATTCATCGGCTTCTTCTTTATTTGCCGCACCATCAAGTCCGACCAAGTCACTCCGATGACCGCCCGATACGCCCCTATCAGAAACGGGCTGAGGGACCAATCCCATCCTTTCTTGATTCTGGGAACATGAAAAGTAAAATCAAAATATTAAATTGTACACCGGAATTCAGCGAGTCAGTATCTGCTGAACATACCTCATTGCGAATAAGTTGTTCCTGCAAATGTTTAAACAAAACCTGCGAAGGAGAGCTTCATATTATGAACCAATCCATGCGTTTATTTTCTTAAAATCGCACAATCTAGTCTAAACGAGTATTATACGGAGTAATTGGACAGTTCTCAAGTTTTCTTTTCGCAATGCAAAATCAACTGACGATAACCCAATGGATCCTAGTCCTAGCAAGTTTTAATTTTACATGTGGAAACAAATCATGTCTATATAGGGAGAGAGAGAGGCCAATGAATTATATAAGATATCGAAAAAAAACAAAAAAATGATCATATGAAGGAATCTGAATGGGCTGACTAATAATGCGGCTAGTGCAACTTTTACATCATATTGATGAAATCATGAAAACAACAAAACCGGCCTCTGTCTGTCATATGTAACGTGTTTAAATACGTTGAACTATAAATTTGTAGTAAAAATGTATCAGTATCTACTAAAAGAAAAAAAATGTATATATTTTACGAAAACAGTGAGAGAGAGAGAGAAGGGAGGAGGAGGAGGAGGAGGAGGAAATGGACCTTGACATTGCTAACAACGGAGCGTGCATCAGGATCAGGTGGCTGCAAGGAATATTGAGCGAGAAGAGGCAACAACGTTGACATAAATGTTAATCTTTCTTCCTCTGCATTCTGACACAACACAACACAAAGCACTTACTTCTAAATTCATTCCAAATTCCAATCCTTTTAAACAACATCAGCTATTTCGCTCCTAAATTTTAAAAATATATGATTCAACTTTTAAAACATAACACATGGTTTTTCCTTTAAAAAATTGTGTAATTTCAATAAAATTCAAGGAATCGTATAATTTACTGTTTATTTTTCGATAAGAATTGAAAATAATATATATACTTTTACCCCAATTTACAATAAAAACTGTGTATAAATAGAGAGAGAGGGAGAACAAAGAAAGGACGAAAGGAGGCCATTGGCCATTGACATGCATAGAAAACTGGAATTAATTCCCTCTGAGCAACCAAGCACGTAGGAGAAAGCAGTACCTGCAAGGCATAAGCGAGGTGAATATTCTCTTCAATAATCTGCTGTCTGTATGACGAAGCATTCGATTCTGCGTCTTCTAGGTTTTGTTGCTGTTGATCAAAGGCCTTCCGACACAAATTCCCACTATAACTAACTAATTTTGCAGGAATTAAAGCCAAAAGGAGCTCGAGAATTTAAAAGCATACCACATGGATATCAGCGATACGCTTCTGCAGATCATCATTTTCATGGCGTATCCGTGCTTCCTACAACAAAAACAGCACCACCACCCACTCATATGACTTGACAAGAATATAAACCGCATAAATTACAAACCCTTCTGTAATCACCTTGATGGAAAAATCCGCCAGACGCTTCTTTAGCAGCATGATCTCTCTCATATTCTCCCGCATCTTTGCGACGAGCTCCTAAATCTCGAGAGATTCAATTAGAGTGGTTTTGAAGTTTTGATTGGATCGATTGAATTAGAAGTAAAAATTGAGTGGAAATCGGTTTCGAACAACTCTATGGAATTGAAATTCAGTACCTGGCTTTCCGAGCTCCTATTATTATTAGTAGACTTGGACGCTTCAGGTTCCGCCATAATGAAGAGAGATTGAGGTTATTCTGAATGAAGAAGGGGCTTCATCCCATGCAGGTCTTTCTTCCATTGACTCGTCTCTAGCTTAGCTGAAGCGACCAGATTTTGTACCGGCAAACATCTTTTTTAAAAATTTTAATTTTAATTAAATCGCCTTTGACTTAGGCGTCGAAATTATCATTCTTTTGTGATAAAGGGGAAGAAAATTCTGTGGAAAGTAATACAAGTCCAAAGGCATACGACAAACGTTCTGCATCTACGAATGAGAGGTTTAATTTCGCTGTTGATCTTGGAGAAGACCCTTTTTACCTCTTGATATTTTTATTTATAGAAATTGACTGAGGTCCAAATAAAGAACTTATTTAATGAATTGTCATAATTTTAAAAATATTTATCAAAAGGTCCCATTGACAACGTGAGGTCCTATACATTGATAACATCATGCACTGTATTGACAATACCTCATATTGTCAATGGGACCTTTTGATAAATATTTTTAAAATTAAGACCATTCATTAAATAAGTTCCTTATTTGGGACCTCCCAATATTCCTTCAAAGGGCAGCTGCCTACTTCTCGCCATTTTCCTCACAAGACCAAACATGTTGTATTAACACCTCTCCCATCACCAAACAGAAGATTATCCCCACCGCACGATGAATCAATATTGGCCCGTTTGGTTGAGTTTACGAGGAGTTTAAACGCAGATTCAACGGTGTTTTTCAATAAAACGAAATAATCTTTTTCACATGTTTATCTTGACTTACATAAAAGTACTTTTCTACTGCGTTTTTAAACAAGCCCATTAAAATATTTGCTTAGCGATATATTCATATTTAATAACCAACAATACCTCAAATATAGGTGTCCAATAGGAAAATGCATGTACCTACCAAAAAAATACACATCCAGCTAGGTCATGGAGGACTTGGCGAGTGCCATACAACCAGCTAGCTCATGGAGGACTGATGAACTTCTTGACTGGAGTAGCCACAAAGCTAGTGCAGCATCTCGCTTTACATAAGCAGCAACTTCTAGATTAACAACCTCTTGTCAACAATGATCACGAATCCTTGAAGACTAAGAACAAGCTTCGAAGTTCTAACGTTAAATGACAACTCCGAGGAAGCAGCAAGATCAAGACCTCCTAAGCATGCTTTAATAACTCCGGCCTCTTGATGAGAACCACTAAACTCTTGCATTCGTAACTGATCAGCGTTCTCCATCATTCGTCTCGTCCTCCTCCTTCGTCACCATCGAACTAGAACCATACCATAGAGCTTCTCAATATTACCCGTATTGGAACAAAATCCTTCTTCTTTGTATGTAATAATAATTACCCAATAATGAACCTAAACCTGCATTTGATGTTACTTTCGGTACACATTTGTGGTGATCTAGAAATTCTGTGATTATTCACTTATTTTCGACAATACACTTTATATCTTTGATTTGTATACTCTATCAGATTTATTAGAATCAGTATATACAGAGTTTAGAACCTTCTTGTACTTCAGTTTTAAAAACGCTACTGATTGAAAATTGGATATGTATGCAACTAACTCCATCTTAGTACATGGATGCTTGATGAGCCATAATAAATTCGTCAAACTACAAATATTCGGTTGCACTGAGGATAATGTAGTGATGAGAATGCAAGATGGCCCAATTCCTATAAGGGAAGCATAACAGTTCAGGATTTATGGATTAGTTATGGGGTCCCACGGATTTGTGTCCCTCAAATTCCTTAGAATCTTGCACATTACAAGTGAGTCCTAGGAATTGGATAGATCATCAAAATTGACACTTAATTAATTTAAAGGATCCAACGGGCTTATGCACACAAAGATATGCACAAACCAACGGCAGTACAGAAAGCAAAGCAAAAAATTGATTTACAAGATGGGAGGACAAAAACTGGAAAATATGGAAAGTAAGGGTGTGACTGCACACACAAGATTACATTTCAAGCTAAGCCTACCCTTTAAAAATTACAAATTAGGTTGCAAACAAAATACACTACTTCCTGTGCTCATCCTTCCTATATTATTCCACTGACACCTGAAACTGTGTACAAAGCAGTTGGTTTCCCTCACTTGTTAAAGAATAAACCCTTCTTCTTTCCCCTCCTTTTCTCCCCAGCCTGCCGAAGCACAGAAAGATCAAAACCCAGGTCACTTCTTCGGTTACTGTTTAATATTTGTAGCTAAATACATGTCCCAATAATCTGACAAACATATATAGTCATAATGTAATAATAGTATTTATGCACCAAGACAATTTAAATATTGTTCTTTTCAAGATCACACTAGGTACTCTGAAGATAGAATCCTAAATGCAGTGAGCTGATGTGCGAGAGTAAACTTCAAGATCAATAGAGGAAGAGATTTATGCAACAGTTGATACACGGAGAAATCTGTTCGAGAGTATTCTGTGATATTTATAGTAAACGAAGTAACAGGTAGAGGATTATTTTACCAGTTATAAGAAAAAGAAATATCAAGCAACAGGTCAGAGTGGAAAAGATTTTAACACGTACCCGCAGGATGAACAATCTCAAGGTGAGCACAATAGTGTCTCTCCAACTGCAGCAGGAGCAACAAAATACTGAATGTTAAAAGCAGAAACCAACAAACATTCAACACAACAAAGATGAGGAAAATTCCTATTCTATCCACACCCGTTAGAAAACAAATAAAAGCGAACTTAATTTTTCCTGAAAAGAAAAATAAAGATAACTATCTTCTTGCTGAGGAATTGAAAAAACGATGACAGTTCCAAATCCACTGTAAGTAGCACAGTATATCAAAGGTTTGTTGATAGAAAGTGAGAGCAAAGTTATTCGGATTCTCCCCATTGTGAAAGAACTTTAAAACGGTTTTTCACATCTGACCTTCAGCTCAAAAGGTAGGCCACTGTTGCCAAGTCAGGCCATTGGCCCATCTATTACATAAGGAAAAAGTAAGCATCATCAAAATGATATCTTTTGAAGGTGATTTCTTATTCCTCATACGAAAAATGCATTTTCAAACTTTAGAAAGAAAAGGTTTTAGATGCATTTAACACGATACATGTTTTCATTTTTTTAAGGTATAAATGCAGGGACAGCATGCAAATTTATAGTGGATTATTCAGGAACGGAAGAACCATAATTATAGACCATGCTGAAATATTCTGCATTAAACATAACCAAAAAAAAAATATGCGACCTAAATTCCTTTTGCTGTGAATGGCACACAAGATAAACTATATGCCTTTTCACTTACCCACTGACATCCGTTGGGTTGTTTTCAGCTCGTAATAGATGCTCAACACGACTAGAACCAATTATTACAAATTCTGAAACATGTCCATAAGGAATCACAACCTACAAAAAGAAATGGAAATGAAGCTAAAGAAACTAGCCAACCATCAAGGATAATATATATCATAAACATGCACGTAGAACAGCAATCTATAACATCCTAGCAATAGAGTTGGTTAGCATTCATTTACCATAAAAACCCACTACAACGTATACTTTTACAACATTACAACTGGAACTCAATTTTATACCCTTCAATGTCATCACCTCCTGCCACGCTGCAGCCCAATACTAATTTCCACCAAGAACTGGGAGCCTTAAACTGAGGAATGTTGGCATGAGAGGATCAACCATTATTGATTGTTTGTTGGAAGTAATAGAGCCCGAATGAATATGCTTCACAGTGTGACTCTTAAGGCGACATTTTGAGTAAATACGAGTAGGACTTGTATTCTGAGGTTGCCGCTCTCTTTGGTAAGTTAGGTTCTGATTCAGCTAGTTAGAATACAAATAAATGTTTGATATGATTCATACCACATTATCTTTCCCTTCTTTGAATTAAGCAAAAGTTCTCTGACCAATAAGATACCCATGAAATTTTTCAGTTTGATTACAGTACAAATAGGTCTCAAGTTATAACATGTCATAACCAACACAACAACTCTGAAAATTCCATAAAAATCATAAATTGAACAAATTTCCAACTAACTGGATCATTAAAATGCAAAATTACTATTAGCCAGCTACAATTTTGTATTCCCCTGATGTATCAATAACTTAATACCAGTTAACCAAAATGTTTTCACAAACTTGGTATATAGTAAATAAGGAGACATACACTGACAGAAGAAGAAAACTTTTCTGCGGCTACAACTCCACTTGGTCCACTGCATTTGATACTGTACCCTTCCCTCTTGATGGTCAGAGTAGCTGGTTCCCATATATCCAGATATCCAGTCTGTAAAGGCAATCCAGAATTTTTTCATAAACAGTTTGAGCTTCTTGCATGGAGAGACAAAGGAAACTTAAAATAAATAATAAAATGATATCATAGAATTACCGAAAGAGAAACTTTATATGATGCAAGTCCAGTATAAAGGGTCTTCTCAATGCAAATGTGCATTTCAGGTTCTGAAAAGAGGATAATAGCAAAGTAAACTATTAAGGAAGGCAATATCACAGAACTGAAATCAAGATATGACAAATCCAAAAGCAGATTAGCTGGTTTAGATGTTTCTTCCAGCTTCCTTTAGGTGCTTGTCCTTGTTAGGTTGCTTCAAGGGAGTATGTCAGATATTCTACAGGCTATGGGATTCGAATCAGCTTGTAGATTATGTTTCGGTTGTTAGGATAATGTCCAATTCTCTTCCTTTGCTGTGTCTTAAGTTACATTGTACTAGTTCTTTTAATCATGATATCCCTTCAACGTCATTCCGATTTTATCCGATGTCCCCAAAGGGACCCTGATACCCTTCATTAGAATGAAATAAATGCAAATAATTTGGGGGGTAATGTATTTCTCTATATCAATAAACATTTGCCTCTGAAAGCAAGAAAATTCATTGACTCGTCATTCCAAATTGTTCAACATGTTTTATAGCAAGCCATGCCCTCCAAGAACAAGATCAATGTTAAGAACACCCCACTTCACAAGCCCATGTATAACTTGGCAGTGTAGAAAAGTAAACCGTAATTGGACTAAAGATGTCAGAAACAGCACCTATCATATTTTGTCAGCATTTACTTACAAAGTCATCAATTAAATTTGATAAGTCGGCATTTTCCGTTAAATGAAACTAATGACGTCAAAATTGAGGGATCAAAATGAGACCTTATACAAACATCAAGGACCAAATGTACATTTAATCCATTATAAATTATAATAAAAGTATTTGTAGGTATGAACTTCAACACCTCAAGCTGTTGAGTTGAAATGATTTTTCACAATCATCACAGATATATCTAAAATTTTAGAATTTTGAAATCTGTACTGATTCATTTTACCATGAAAAAGGAACAAACCATATAAATGAGATCGTTAACTCCAGAAATCAGAGAACCACTTAGAAAATGAATGACCTCATAATCACAAGATTGCAACAAATCTAATATCCAATGCTGCGATTTCTTAAAATTAATCTGCAAATTTCGAATTATTTGCTCCACGCCCATATCTACCTCACATCATGCACAAAGAAGCAACTTCAAGATATTTAGGATAGTGCTAAACTTAAGAAACATCGAATCACGGTAAAAAACTTACCACAAGTGATCTTTTTATTATCATTTGCATAAACCTTCACAGGTTCTCCCTATAATCACAAAACATGCAAGCAATTTAGTTATTAGTTATTAAAATTACAAAAAGACGACCATAATTGAAATATCCAGAGTAAGTAAAATTAAATTCACAAAGTACTTATTTCCATATACAATTTGTGGGACTTTAAGATCAAACAACATTATGATAGAAATCATAATCATAAAAGCCTAATTTTAATGCTAAGAAGATATACCGTACAGCAGTCAACATTCAGGTATCTTTTTCCATACAATATAACAGCCTCTATGCTAAGTAAGAAGACTACCTTGCGCTTTCGGTTATCCAGAGGCTGAACTTCAATGGCAAGGTAGGTGTCAACATCATCAGCTGAAACAAGATAGTTGGGTTGCTTTGCCCCTACATTTTAAGGACCCAAGATTAATGATTCAGGCTTTAATATTAGGAAGGAACAAAAGAACATACTCAGAACTACGAAATACCATCAATATAATTGACAGATCCATCTTCCAAGTGCCTTATCCACTGACAATTAACAAGAGACGCAAAAGGCAATGCCAAGTGAACACAACACTTATCGAACATGAAAACTTATTAGGTAATAAAAGGAAACAAGTTTCAACTTGAAGAGGGCGAAATGCACCTCAAAATTACAACTAGTGGTGCCATTGATAGAATATCCGCATGCCTGAAGTTCCCTTCCTGGAAGGGCTTCTCCTGAAATTTGAAGACCCTCTATAGCTGGTAGAGGATCATCATCTGCAGCTGCATAATGCATTTATTCAATGTGATATAGTCCACATTAGTTCCTTAGCCAATAATAAAGATAAAAAAACCATCAACTCTTACCCTCAGAAAATGAGGAGGAAGGTTCTTCAAGGACTGGCGGTAAATGATGAGAATAAGAGGAACTGGGATCATCAGCAGCAGCTGTGTAAGGAGAGTTGCCTGAACTCCAGTTAGCAGAAGTTTCCCTCTCATTCTGGTTTCCATCTCCATCAGTATCATCCACTTCACCATTACTCACAGGATCACGAAATGTAACCTGTTTGTTATTTGTTTCCTCTCCATAATGCATAGGGTAAGCACCACCTTGAGTAACTACGAGCTGGGTAGGAGCAACATGGCTAGATGTCCTGTCAAATAGTCAATACAATTGTGCACAAACGCACCTCTTTACAATCAACTCAAGACATTTAGGAACCAAATAAATGAATATATTCTTTAATCATAAATTATAACTGGTTATTACAAAACAGAATATTAATCAGTCCACAACCTTAATATGGCAAATGACTTTAACCAAAGGAACCAATAGAGAAGCAGCTAAATGAAAAGGCCAAGAGAGAAACTCATGGAACTCAGCCCCAAACAGTATTCAAATTAGCTACATCTGGCAGAGTGCAAGTCTAATCAGAAAGTAACAGAAAATAGCAGAAAAGGCACACTAACCCCAGCAATTTCACAGTACCAGGATCTCCAAATACATGCTAATTACCTGAACCTCAACTTTAACCGACTAAACCTTCACACTCTTCATGTAACTCGGAGTTAGCCCATTACTATCAGGTCCATCAAAAACCATATCAATTATTTTTTATTTCAAAATTACTAAAAGTGAAAAGCCACAAAATAGGGTGTTTCAAATAGTTGAGATGGTAAGACAGAAACTATTGAATGCAGTTCTAATTTACATACAAATTCTAATAACAACCAGACATAGACCACCAAAAGGTACCACAAAATAAAGCCAAGTTATTTCAATATTTGTTTAACACATCATCATATCTTAAATGCATAACAAAATTGCTTTGTATTGGCTCAAAAAAAAATGATTTGCTTCCTCAGAACCAAATGCTTTCGCAAATCAATATCACAAAAGCAAAAAAGACGTAGATGCCAGCAGACTCTCTCCAACAATGATAACTCTTTCCAATATTCATAAGGAATGAGATACTAAAATCTACATGGAACGCATTTTCATGAAAAGCAGAGTTCTAATTTGGCTAGAAACTCACCAGGAAATGAGACAAAAAAATGTTAATCTTAAATATTATAGGCTTGTTTGGATAGCCCGTTTGGGCATCCAAAAGCCATTCTTGCGCTTACCGAGACAAAATTCCTCTCACATATTTACCTTGTTATCTGTGTCCGTTCTCCCAACGGATTTACCAAATAAGTCATATATTCCACAGCACATGGTGAAGGAAATAATTTCCATATTTGCTTCATAGATTCTCCCATCTGTTTTGGATAGAACCAAACATGATCTCTAATAACTTTAACATGTAAGGCTTATCCACATGTCAAATGATCATGACCACATTAACATAGACTCCATGAAAATAGAACCCACAAACACATTCAGTTATGAATAGTAGTCTCCATTTGACCAGGCTCACCTGCTTGCAAGAGGTGAATATCTCCCTAATACATCAGCATCTACATTCTTCGTCATCCCGCCCAAGCCACTCTGCTGACGACCCAATATATCCCAATCAGTTCCTGTCTGACCATCAACAGAAACCTGAGGCTTTACTTCGGAATACATGGGCTGAGGAACCAGTTCAAGTCCATCTTTTTTCTAAAAAAAATGCAACAATTTAGAATTTTATAATAGCCAGTAGCATGACAAGAGAAAAAGACAAAATGAGCATACTGAGGTTGCCAATGCGACACCAATCGAATGAGATGGAGATTGTGAAGCAAAATTTGAATGGTTCATATCAGAATGCAAAGGCAATAGCTGATATTGTGACTCTTTTAGCTTCGACTGTAATGAAGAATTGCCATGGTCAATAAACACCATTATGCTGGCAGAAAGGGAAATATTATAAATCCCAGGATTTTTACAAGATCATAGTTCATGTAATCTTTAGTATCAATTCTAACAAATCAACCAAAAACCCCATCTATTATCATAATATTGCCCGCATGAATTCAAATCATACCAGCATCTGCAAACATACCTCAGTGAGAATAAGTTTTTCTTGCA
>JANTPZ010090799.1:0-27235 GCA_025593235.1 Vachellia pachyceras | reverse complement strand
CAGCCGGCCACTATTAATTCAAAATCATCTTCCATCCGTGGGCGTCGTGCAAATCTCAGTCTCTCCGTCCATTTACACCAGCAACTTGTTGTACCTTATTTTAATAATAACAAAAACCCTAAATTATGATAAAAATTGGGATATGGTTTAATGATTTTGAAAATATGCTGGATCTATTAGAAGAGTTTTGAAACTCGAGTCCCAGGTTTTGCAAACTCAAGTTCTATAACTTTTTTTCAAAATCAGATATTGAAACTTGAAATTTTGAAAAGAAGTTTCGTAAACAAGTTCAAGAACTCGAATCCTAAGTTTTCAAAACTTGAAGTTCCATAACATGCAAACAAAATAGGAAGTCAAAACTTGAGGTTCCAGCTTCAAGTTTTCTTATCACATTATAGAGCTCAAGTTTCAGGTTTTTTAAAACTCGAATTCCACAATTATGTCACAAAACTTGAAGTCAAAACTTGAGGTTTTAGCTTCAAGTTCTGTCATCACGTTATAGAACTTGAGTTCCAGGTTTTTCAGAACTCGAATTTCATAATTGTCTCTCAAAACTTAATTTAAAAACTGGAAGTTCTAACTGAAAGTTTTCACAGAACTAAAGTCCTTTGTTTTTCAAACTTGAGTTCCATGCCTTCCAAGATTTCATCAATTCAAAAACTTGACTCTCAAACTCGAGTCCTCAATAAAAGTTTTCTAAAACTCGAGTTCCTGATTTTCCAAACTCGAGTCTCGAGGACCTTTTCAACTGAACAATTTTCACACGTTTTAGAACTCGAGTCCTCATTTCCATAACTTGAAGTTTTACAACTGTACTCCAAAACTTGATATCAAAACCTGAAGCTTCAAATGAAAGTTTTTCAACTATACTTCAAAACTCTTATTGCAAACTTGAGTCTCAAATGGAAGTTTTCCAAAACTCGAGTTATGTTTATGAATATTGGAAGTTTTATAACGGTGTTATTATTTCCTATGAGATAGAACTCAAGTCGTGAATTCTTGCAAACTCGAGTTCTCTTTTCCTCCGACACAACTTCTGACATAGTTACGGATAGCATTTACCAAATCTTTCCTTTCTCATGTTGGAACATTTTGAAATTCACCTGCTCCTATAAATAAATTACGCTTTGACTGAGTATCAGGAAATAGGTTCGTTAAAGCGTGGACAATCAACAGACAGATTCACATACCTTGGACATACAGCTATTAATGACAGACATGAAAAGCTGATGATCTGAGTAACGGACACGGGTCTCTCTCTAACGGCTATCCAAACTCTGAGCAACGGCTAGCAAACAAAGTTTGGGCTATAAATGAAAAAGCAATCAAGCCAGAGTTAGATGAAGAGGATGGAGTCACTGAACCAAAAATGGAGCATATCATTAGGACTCTGATAGTTTCTTCTTTGAGGGCTTCAATGTTTATTTATTAAATCTTTGAGAGAGTAGTTCATTGTTTTCATCCAAACTCAGTGTATTTCAGTGAGAAACTCAAGATTGAGATCTTGAGATTATAGTTCTGGGTTTGAGTTGAGAAAACAGAACATTTGAGTCTCTGTTATATTGAAGTGTGAAAGGGAGTGTGATTCCCGTTGTAATCTTACATGTGGTAAGGAGGAGTAATTGTAAAGGTTTCTCAAGTGCCTGTGTTACAAACTTGAGTGGGTTTCATAAATGCCTGGAAAAGTTTATGGGGTTCTCAAGTACCCACCGTGACAAACTTGAAATGGGTTTCACAAGTGTCTGTGATGACATTGTGATTGTAATGGTTTTCCAAATACTTGGTTAAACTTAGAAGGTATAGTGGATTGAAAATGTCAGAGATGCTTTGGGGACTAGACATAGGTCAGAGAGGGCCGAACCAGGATAAATTGTTGTGTTTTTCATTCTTTCATCTTCAGTAACTTGCATTGTGTTTTCTTTGTGCACCATTTGATTTCATAATCTATTTCAATTAATGATTTGAGTATTTTGATCTGAGATTTGAAAAGAAATTTTTAAGACACACAATTCACTCCCTTTTGGGTGAAAGTCGTTTCTAACACAGCTGTGATGGCATATGGAGTTTCAAATTTCAGAGCATTTATGAGCAGCTAAATCCATTCGTCCGATTGTGATGATGATATTAACCGGAGTCCTTGAGTAATTAGGGGAGTTCTCTCAATTTTAATTTCACTTTCTAATCTCTATATATGTATATTATAATTCTAGGTTGCTAAAAGTTATGATTTATATGTATGGAAGATGATTATGATCGTTTGATATAATCTAGATTATGATACTTGTGTTAGATTGGTACTATGGATTGTGATTGGATTATAGCACTCTTGTTATTCAATTAAGCCCTTTATTCTCTTGAAATAAATTGATTTGCTAGGTTTCTAGAAATTAATTAGAGGTAGAGAAGATCTTTTATAAATCTAACACGAGCTAAGCATTAAGATATTCCTAATTAATTAATTGAGTCGAGGTTTATAAATCTAACATGAGCTAAGCATTAAGATATTGAGGTTTCTTGCTAGTCCTTGTGCTTAGTTAAATGAAAATCTTGATATTATAATTGGGCAAGGAAGGTTAGAGGATTCAATCACCTAGGACATTCGTTTTATAGAATTTAAATACATCCATTTAGTTCATTTAGATAGTGAGTTTAATACTTTTTGGTTAATTTATTATTTACACTAGACTACTTAGTAATTAAATATAGGCTCTGCATAGAGATCGATCTAGGTTAGTTGCCACATATTGCATTTAGCTTAGTTCTTATTTGGAAGCCCCACGACATGGCTTATCAGCAATGTTTGCAAATGACTCTCGATAATATATATATATATATATCTTGAGCATGAAATTATTAATTGGAAAGTGTTGTTGGTTATTCATGTATATATATAACACATGTGATAATAACAAATTATGGGTATGCCATGATTGAATACTAGAAAATGAATATTGTGATATTGGAAGAGGTGGATATTGTTATTAATGGGAGGTTATTAAAATGAAATAAGAAGGTGATTTTTTAGTATGCATAAAGAAGAAACAACGATTAAAGACTTTCGGATGTACAAAGATGATCCTAGATCCATTGTGTCATGAAGGCCAATTATGACACCCCATTGATCTTAAGGGGAAAACATATGGTACGGACTTGTGCTATGTGGATCTAGCCAATCCAAATCACTTAAACGATTAGTATTGTGGGTAGCTATCAGTCACATAAGACAACACTAGTCCATGATTCAATTAAAAGGAATAAGATAGTTGGAATTACAAAAGAGACTCAATGATAAGAAAAATGATCACATTATTATTTATCTGTGTGACCCTTGTGATCTATTTATGATGATAACGACATTGATAAAGATTATTGTTTGAATTGTAAATAGAGTTTATTGTTTGAATTGTTTAAAAAATTCGCTTATAAAACTATGCGATGAAATTAACAATAATGATACATGTGTGAGTGTATATCTTGTGAAATGAAAATAGAGGTGATTGTGTATGTATGATTTATGAATTATATGTAAGTCTTTATCTCTCATCAGCACTAGCTGATATGCCTTTTGAGTTGAACTGTTAGTTGCTGAAACTTTTATCTCACCCTGTTGGTATTAACATTTTTAAGTGACAATTCTTGTGTTGAAACAACTAGGGAGTTCTAGAGGTTTGTACAAAGTTATTTTCATTGTATAGCCTCCTCCTCTAATCAATGTATTGATTATATGCATATTGTCACTATAGCGCTATGTTTTAGCATACTCTGATATTTTAGTATTTTCTTATTAAGTGACTTTGGCATATTTTTTTATAGCAAGTCAGAGGTTTGTAATATGATACTATGATATTTTTTATGAAATCATAAAGTTGAGTAGGCAGTTTGTTATATATTTTTGAAATAAATGGTATTTACATTATTGAACTATTGGAGTTAAATTTGAATGGAAACATGAATACGGTTTTTGAAGACTAATGTCCATTATTATGAGATTAAGTTGACATTGTAAATTCTTATTTTTAATAAAAAATTTGGATAAGTTGAATTTAAAGATTTATTGGGATTAAGATGTATCTCTAGTGCTAAAAAAACACGCTTGCAAGTGACTTGCAAAAGCAACGTTATCTGATGATGTTTTCAAATCTCGAACACCTCATTGACAGGACCAGATTGACATGCTTGCGAGAAACCGAACACTACGTGGAGCCCATATGAAATCTCTGTGAATGTTTTACTTCTCGGAATTCAAAAAGATATGCTTTACATCTTTTCATATTTCATTCATGACGACAAAAGAAATTGAGATTCCATGTTTAGCTTAGGGCCCATTTGATAGAAAGAAATGAAATAGAACTGAAATGAATGGGATGGAAAATTTTCGACGCAACAGGGTTTGACATGTAAAGGGGGAAAAAAGGAAAATGATGTATTACAAAAGTTAAAAAACAAAAAAAAATATGAAATACCTATACTATTCCTAACTCTAAGAAAATGAAAATTTGCTCTCTCTGTCCCTTCTTTTTGTTGGGATTATGACGTACAAACAGCGGAATTTAAAATTTTGTAATCCCAAATACGGATCTGTCAAAGGCGTTTAGATCGAGAAGATAGAGTCGTATCTTTTGCGTTCTAAATCCGAAACGTTTCTTGCATTTGGATCTCTTCAGGTTCCACGACCTTTTGCGTTCTTCATTCCGATCATGAGGAGCCAACCTTCTTTGATCGTGTCCCTCTACCAGTATGCACATGAACAGTTCCCAACAATCGCAGCGTGCTCGCGCCTCTTACATCTCCCTCTCCCTCTAAGGTTTCTGATGGATCATAATCATATTCGAATTTCTTCTTATCATCCTCTTGCTCATGAGTCCTAGTATTTGTAGAACTCATGAAGAGCCTTTAAAATATGAGATTAATATTTAATTAATATTTAAAATTTGAATTCAGATCTAAAAAGATATTCAAGATTAATCTTTATTAATTTTAAAATTCGAATTTTCAAAAGGATATTCAAGATTAATCTTTATTAATCTTGAAATTCGAATTTTCAAAAGGATATTTAAGATCTAATCTTGATTAATTTTGAAATTCGAAATGTGAAATGACATTCAAGATCTAATCTTGAAATTTGAATTTCAAAAGACATTATTTTGATTAATCTTTAAATTCGAAATTTGAAATTCAAAATGTGAAATTCGAATTTTGCAATTTTAATTTGGATTAAATTGATCTGATCAAATCATATCCATTTAATTAATCCAAATAATGAGCCAACGAATTTAACTTATCTTTATAAATTAAATTAATGCTAGTTATTTAATTTATCAAAATAAATTAAATATTATAATAATACACACAAATATTATTTACATAATATTGTGCAATTTCAAATTTTGACATATATATACATATATTTAAAATTCGACTAAACCCTAGCAATAAAGCTCATGTTGGGTTGTTCTTGCGTACGACCCTATAGGCCCATGTAAAATTGGCAATGGGCTAAACTCAACATTAGCCCACAAGTCGTAAGCAGTCTCTAGCAAGACATTACGACTATCCAAATCATACGGGGATCGTTAACACGACGCAACCTTTTATACAACCACATCACGTCCCTTTTGTCACGCGATATTTTGGTCAAGGATGAGGCATGGATGATGTTATCCTCCTATTCCCGACCATTACTTTCTCGATCCCTGAGTAGTCTGATTAAAAAAATAAAAACTCTTTTTCATTATAGTATGGCATACATTCTCAGACTCACTCATCGAGGGGCCCAGTAATATCTCTCAACTAATGCGAGGTACAAATCCCATCTTGAACACTCACATTCCTCCAAATAAAAACCCTTAAACCCGATTATAGCCTTTATTATCTCCCGGTCAAAGGTGACTTTTGACTAGGTCAAAGCTTAATGACTTTCATACAGTAATCCATGATGATCTCAGGTCAAAGGGCATTGTGATGTGATTACACATGAGATAAGCTAATGATTTAATCCATGCAGCTTTCTCATAGCGGGTCGATCCAGCACCTTGTACTCTTACAAGTGCCTATGAATTGGACTCGTATCTCCATACCTTATCAAAGTCATACCGGTCTTACTTTATCTTTGTTCCCACATAGATAACCAACCAGGGACATTTATGACAATATTCATAATTTGCCCATGGATGAAATTATCATAATAAATATGCAAAAGTTATGATAATTAAATGGAGAAAATATATTAAAATAAATAATGTGTAAAATACAATAATTGGCCCCTATGGCATAATTTTCAACACTTTTTCCCTTCATCACCTTTCAATATTTATCAAGATTGAGTCATTTGTCGTAACATTACAAAATCATGTTTAAAACAGACTAAAACAAAATTTTACTTGCATACTTATCTAGTAAATTATAAACTATGTTAAACAAATAATTTCTAGTATCCCCATTGACAGTAACAAACTTTCCTCCTCTCATTCAATCGATATGCCGAACCGAAGAAAGACAAAAAAATTTAAATCAGATCAGCAAAGCAATGCTGATTCAACAGAGCAGATTGTCTCACCTGAAATGAAGGTGGAAGTAAATCAAAGAGTAGATAAAAGATGATGAAGTTGATAGAGAAAAAATCAAATTAATCAAATATGAGGAGATTGAGGTGGCTGAACTTCCACGGGAAGATTCGAGTAGCTCAACATTACTGTATCCGTCTGACATAGCGCATTTTGTATTTTAACATAGCGCATTTTATTCAGAATGTATTTTGACATAATATATTTATATTTGAATAAACATTGGATTTAGATGCTTTTATTTTACTAAAAAAGAATCTTTTTTGATTCAGAATGTATTTTGAAGAATGATTTACCAAACGTTAGAGTTTGTAAGCTAATAGACTTTTTAACCAAAAATATATTCTATAAACCCAAACGTGACTGCCAAATAGACACAGTATAGTCCTCCAACAACAACCATGACACTAGTGAGTCCGTTTAGAAAACTGTTAGAATAATGCATTTTGGTAAAACGCATTTTGTCCAGAATGCATTTGGCATAATGCAATTATATTTAGATAAATATTGGAATCATTTTATATTTATTCTGTTAAAAAAAAGTTTTTTACTTATAATATGTTTTACCAAACACTCGAATTTACACGCTAAGTTACCAAACACGCGGACTCTCTCGACGGTGGATGAGTGAGAGTCTGACGAAAGTGAGGTCGGGGAAGAAGATGAATATACTTTGGAGGACTTTTCGGTCTTCTGCTATCATTTTTCCACTGGAAAATCCGCTTCCCTTGTAATATACTTGATGAGCAAATTACATGTTTTTTAATGGGTTTCCCCTTTTATTTTTAAATCACTGATTTGTGGCTTAAACGAAAGAAAATGAGGTCGACCCTTAACTTTTAATAGGAAAAGAATTATGGCTGGTCTGATTAAAGAATTTATTGGAAAGGAAAAGAAAGGAAAATTTTTTGTATGGAATGTTCCATATGCATTGAAATGAATAATGATTTGATAGAAAAATTTATGTTAGGTTAAATTAAAATGGTGGTAAGACAAGTATTAAAAAAGTTTAAAGTGACCATGATACCTTTTTACCAAAATATAGAAAATGATATTTTAAATATATATTTAAAGACGAAAATGATGTGATAACCATTATACATATATATTTTAACAAAACTTAAATAACTTCCCACATAATCATAAATTACTCATACTTACATATAGTCGAAGCAACTAGAAGAGCATATATATCTTTAACCATATGCATATGAAGAGTATTCATGATTATTTAAAATTTAAATAAATTTATTCTTAAGCATTAGTTAACTACGACTTGCATCTAGTTAAAGATACCAAAATGTTAAGCGTTGTTTGTATAACCATAAGTTACCATTACATGCATATGTCTAAAGCAACTTATTTCCAGAACTATATGGGCGCGTACGACAAAGAATTAGAAGATGAACCAAAGACTAAAGCAAGAAGAAAAATTAAGGGCAACGTGATCTTTGACATTCCCTAAGAGTGATAGAAATTGGTGTGAAGCTATTTTTTTATGCGTTGAAAAATAAACCTTTGTCGGAATCTGGATTCTTGAAAAATTTGTCAGCCAAATAGTTGCTACCACTGAAAAACAGTGATTTTCCATTTCCATTGGTTGATTTTCAGCGATCAAAACGGGCACTTAACGAGAGAAGGCAATACCATGGGAAAAACTTCCCCTTAAAAAAATTCTCCCCCTGCCTATTTTTCTCCCACTTTTTTCTGTATCCAAACAAGACCTCGAAATAATATTATAGATGAAAAGAAGACATGATAATTAGAGGGAGAGGTATAATTAACAAAAGAAAAATCCACGACAAAAATTTCATAACCGCGGGAATATATGTACAATCACGCAGCACTTGATATTGCTCACGAGTAAAGAAAGAGTAGTCTTATTCATACATGGAATCTTTATATATATATATATATATATATAGCTAATTGGCAGTGGGTGATTGGAAATTTGATCATGGATTAAATTTTGATGGTGGTTTGGTACGTGGTGGTTTATGTGGTGGCGATGTATACTTTCCGTTTGGACAGTGTGGAGCTACGCCGCAGGCTTCGACAGATTGTAAGTTAATATAAGATATGCTGAAGGTGGCCAGTAGGGGGATATCACATCGCCTTTTATAATGTCACAGTTCCTAAATCTCCACTGTTGATGTCAATCTTAAAGTTTCACCATTAATTATTGAGGTGGTCGGATGAAATAATAATTAATCACTAGTGAAATTGGGGCCACGTACCAATCGTATACTCCATTTAATCCTTTTTATAAGTAACGAGTACCTAAATAAAATAAAATAAATTACTGATCAAAATTAGTTAAAAGCAATGAATCTGTAAATGATATAACTTGTTTCCTAGATATTGCTTTATTTATGAAGTTGATGAGTGAAAAAGAAAACGGGTGAAAATAAAGATGAGAGTCATGCAATTAATTGGAAGTAAGAATGGAAAAAATGCATTAAACTTTTAGCTAAAGAAAAATTATTACTTATATAAAAAACCATACCCATGTGACATAATGTTGATTGTAAATAGAACATGAAGGAGTAATCATGTAAGTTCAAACTCAAAATCTTAAAAATGATTTAAACAGTTTATCAGTGTCATTGGATCACAGGGAAAAGAAATTGGGTATCATTTGACTTATACATGTACCTATATTTGATGAACTTAATTAAAATGTTTATATTGATTCTAAATATAAAACATCGCTCCATTCATAATATTATCTCAAATTTACAATTTTTTAAATGGTCTTGATAATTGCACATATTAAATAAAGTTTCGTCAATATGATCATATTTTACCATGAATGAAAATGATATTTTAAAGAAATGTTAAAGTATACTTTTAGTCTTTTATATTTGCGTTAAGTTTCATTTTAGTCATTTAAGTTTAAAAAGTACACTTTTAGTCCCTCAAACTTAACGCCGTTAGTATTTTTTAACGGAAATTGTTGACTCATTAAACTTAACGCCATTATTTTAAATTTTTTTATTTTACACAATTTAAAATATCAAATTTATTATATTATCAAATTAAAATTAAAATATGAGTATGATTTGTCAACGTTTTATTGTATAGTCATCAATTAAATTTGACGAGTCAGCAATTTCCGTTAAGAAAGACTAACGACGTTAAGTTTGAGGGACTGAAAGTGCACTTTTTAAATTTAAATAATTAAAATGAAACCTGACATAAACATAAAAGATTAGAAGTATACTTTAACCTTAAAGAAATAAATATGCACTTATTACAACAGAAAAACCATTTTTGTAAGCATGTGTGCCTCCTTTAGTTTATAATTTGGCACGCATACTCTTTTTTGGAATTCGGCCTCTCATCATATTTGACGTTTTTCACAACAAGCATCAAGCATTAAGCATCATATATAATCAAATATGTCGTGGTGTAACTTTACTCTTCTTCAATTTTTTATGAAGTCGAAGTATCTATACTTTTTTTTTCTATTCATCAAGGCCTTGTTTGGTTTTGTTTATATTTGGCAAACACGTTTAAGAAAATTGAAACAAAATACAGCTCACACGTTTATACTGCAAATAATGATTAAAAAGTTACATTTATTGGCCATCCTCCCCAATTTATTGGCCATCTCAAGTCTGATTTCTTCTTACCCTATTCAAGTTAATGACTCGTCAAATTAGAGCAAGATCGATGACCAGGAGACCACCAAGGCAGAGATCAAGAAACAACGTGGCCTTTTTATCCACTGATCACTCGAATCTTATTCCCAGGTTTTGGGAAAATTACAAGAAGAGAAGCCTTAAGATGAGGTGATTAGCACCACTGATCATTCGAATCTTATTCCTACAAGAAGACGCACTACTTGCAGAGGAAGAGCTCCATCGCCATGAATGTTCTAAATATATAGTGGGTCGATCTTTCTATCTTCAAAAGCCAGTCATGCACCCACACCTTCATTTCTCCTTTCTTTTAGGCCACCTGGTATCCCTATCTATGATATTTTACTACCAGGTATTTAAATAACCGACTAGTTCATATCGAAGCTTTGTCATCAAGATGTCACACCTGTGGGATTTTTTTTAATAAGGTGAGTTCACTTATCTAGTGATCTAAGCCACCTCTTTTATCTATTTTAATAATGTCTGTTTCTTCTGTTAGTCCTTCCATGTTGTTTCCCTAAAATGTATAAGGAAACTCTTCACTCACATACATGTCCCTCCTCAAAGGAAGGTAAAATATTGGTATAAATAACAAACGTGAAAAAAAAAATCTTTACTCTTAGTGAGAAATACACATAACTGATACTAAATTACAATTTGAAAAAAAATATATAAGAATCAATAAAATAATTTTTCTTTTTTTTTTAAGAAATCTCTGGGAGTGTTTCCGTCTAATTGTATGAGGGAAGGGTTTAAGATTCAAAATATTTATTTCTTTATAATAAATAGCACCAACCTCATTCATATCATGATGAAGATTGAATAGGTATTTGCATATTTGGATTGACGCGGAGCTTCAAACAGAGGTCATATATGCTAGAATACGAAATGAAAGAAGATTGAACTGAGAAGAAAGAAAGAACGATAGATTTAGAAAATAAAAAAAATAAAAACTAAATAACCAATATATTATTATCTATTTAAAATATAAAATATACAGTCATATTTCTAAATATAGATTATTTTAGGCTTCGAGTTCAAACACAGAAAAAATATATCTTATTTTAAATAATTGAAATAATTTTGTAAGTTGTATTACAATAATGTGCTTTGTGGGTGCATAAAATAAACAATGCATATCATTTCTTAGAAAAAAAATTTAAGAAAAATACACATTTGTTCTGTTAAACAGATAAAACAACACGCTTCTCTGGCATCTTTGACCAAAGCTGAAGACGTTGACACCTGGCAGCTCCCGTTTGACCAAAAACGCCGTTGCCGGGGATCGAACCCGGGTCACCCGCGTGACAGGCGGGAATACTCACCACTATACTGCAACGACTTGCTTGAGACGTTTTGTTATAATAAATTCTAATCGTTTATATATGTAAAAAAATGTTAAATTTAATGCAACACACTTCAGCTAAGTTTAACATTAATATTTTAAATAAAAAATATTGCGTATTAAATGGATAGTGAAATCCGTTTCCCCTTTTTCATAACTAGTCAATACATACCATTAAAAATATTTCTTTTATATACTACCCACGTTTTTGCTTTTCACCAATTTTACCTTTCTTGACCAAAAATATATTATCACAAACATTACATGTTTCCGGTATTGTGTTCTTTTAGGAACGCGATAGAGAAGTACTTTTACGTAAGTTGAAGTAAATATATGAAGGGAATTATCTCGTTTTGTGAAAAACACTGTTAAACATGCATCTGGCTTCTCCAAAAGCTCGCCAAAGAAGCCCATTTTCTTTGTCAACAGTTTTGCCTTTTCATTTCTGACAACTTTGATCCAAAAGGGGATAAACAATAATATCCAGATATTGAGCAAAGAAAATAATGTCCACAAAATTTTACTCCTTTAAATAGTTCTTTTCAAAAAAAAAATGTTATGGCATGAAAGTACTTTTTTATTTATAAAATTATTCTCCTTATATTTCCATATCTATTAATATTCTTTGAATCAACTGATAGATCAAGATGATTTCCTACATGAATGTTTTGGCCACCTCATTCACAACTGTTCCTCTATGCCAAGCACATACCTAAACACCCTGGAACAGCATCAAATTTCTAAAGCACCATTTCCGATGTAATAAAGCAATTATATCTGAAAATTCTTAATAGGGAAAATCATTATTAAATTTCAGCCAGAGCCTCCAAACCACTTATCAATGACATAGTCTTTGAGACTTGTTAAATATGTGATTTTAACATCTTCAAAACCAATTGTTAAAGGCCTCAAAATCCTGCAAAGTAAATTTTTAGTGTTTTGTCCGATAAGATTGATTGTAAATTTGAAATGAATAAATAATCTCACACTCAAAATGGCCTCCATTTAGCAATTAAGAAGTCAGATTTAGTAAAAGGGTTTAATCTCTCACTATATATCAATGACTTCGGTTTAATAAAAGAGCTAATCTCTCGTAACATATACTAATGAGTTTATCTAACGAGAAAAAAAAACTAGTTTCTCACAACTTTACAACATGCCTAACCAAAGTTCGAGTGTTTGCTATGAGAGGTGCTCATATATAGTGTTTGACATTACCTCGAATAGAATTACTTCCACGAGAAGAATAATCGTGCTTAACCCAAAAAAAAAAAAGCCTTCATTTGTATAAAAAAATTGGTCAATTTAACTAATCAGCACAAGTGACAATCAATCAAATTGCATAATAGCAGGTGAAAGCTGCAGATTCATTCAAACTCACCAAGCACCAATACATGTACAATGTGATGTTTCACAAGCTTCCATCCACCATCTGCCTTTGATATGTTTGAATTACAATCTTCCAAGAATTTCCCCCTCATCGCATTTAATTTACATAAGCATATTATAGGCAGTAATTAATACCAAGAAATGAGAGGGAAAAAGGAAAATTCATTCATCGGCTATGGTTCGTTCCATTATTCTGGTCACGGCTGTTTGAAGAGCTGCTTCCTCTATTCCACAAAAACGAAAAAGGATTTCTCCTTCCTTGGTTCTGCTGCTGGCCATGCTCTCTCCCCCTAAGGCTATTATTATTGGTGCTTTCCGCATTATTTCCTCCCAAATTACGACTAGCATGAGGGCTAACTTGTCCATGAGGTGGCAACTCAACACGGCAAACAGGACACGAGTTATGTTGAACCAACCAAGGGACAATACAGTCAGAATGATAAATATGGCTACATGGCATCGCCCTCACCTCAGAACCAAGTTCAAATTTGTCTTGACAAACCGGGCAGTGAGAGTCAGAACGAAGATGAGCATGTGTGATTGTTATGGTAGGCATTGCATCAATTGAAGAACGCGAGGCTGGGGGAGGACCATGCCGATCACTCACAGTGAGCTGTTCAATAAGTTCTTCCAGTCCAGGCCCCATAAAGTAGTCACTAACATCGACACGCCTAGGACCGCCTCTTGGGATGCCATTAGTCAAATTGAACCCAGGAACCTGACCATGAAATATCAAGTAAGGACCAGAACTTATAAAACCCCAACTCTGATCAGGACCCATGGCTGATATAGATCGCCCTCTAACATCAAAGTTTGAGTTTCGTCCAGCCATTCTCTGCCTCACAATATTATCAACTGAATCTAGACGTATTGTTTCCGGGAATCTCCTCCCCGTAACAGCATGAATAGCACCAAAAATGTCAGGTGGTTGATGAAAATCTTCCATATGTCCCGTTCTTTGCATCTCTTCGAGTTCTACCACAAAGCCTCCATCACAACAAGGGCATGTGAAATCCCTCCCTTCAGGTATAATTGCCCGTCTGCACACAAAACACCAGTGTGTTGCTCCACTCGACATCCTTTCTCTCTCACCAGCTTCCAAATGTTAAAATTTTCACCTAAACGTCACTCATCCAAAATTTGGCTTCAGAAATAATAGGTCCCCAATATATCAAAAATTAAACTTCATCAATATACATCAATCACAGAAAAAAGTACAGAAGAAGCAACATGCCAATTGGCTCTGCTGGTGACTTTTTCTGATCACGCCAGTTTCCTAAAGTTGATATGCATATATTTACAGGAGCAAAACAATAACCATGACTGATTAGCCAAATGGAAATGAAATACAAAATTTGCCTCAACCCAAATTAGCCATTCATAGATTCCTCAGAGCTCATGCTACACAGGGAATTGGGGTGTCCATCATCAGACAGCTTAGTAAAAACAGGGTTATGACCCTTAAAAATTTATTTTTCATTTAGTAGATTCCATACCAACTGACTCTCGTAAGGCCCAGAATAAATCAGTTCAAAAGATAAATGTAAAGAAATGTTTCAATTGATTACACGCAAAAGACAACATATAAGTAATATAAAATCCATAACAAGAAATAATGTGACTCCTTCCTCAAACTTCAAGAACACGTCTCTCTAATTATTACACACACAAACTTGCAGCTAAATTGAAAATGGTAGAACAAAGAATGAGCAAAAGAATGCTATGCCATATACACCTCCTACCACCTAATTTCCGCTTGAACGAAAAGTCATTGTCAACACCTGATCTGGTAAAATATATCGTTGATCTTCCAGTATTATTGAACCAGTTACATAAGATGCTTGATATAATATCTGACATCCTCCCAGAAAAATCATAATTACTCTTTCTTTAAATATATTTTCAGTTTAAGAGCACCATAGAGAGAGGCTGTGGTTCCCTTATAAGGGTAGATTAAATATTCCGTATATATTCTCTCAGAAAATTCAATTAAGTATATTTTCCTTTAATAAGAATATGATTCTGAAAAATAAAATTACAATCCAAGAAACCAAAGGGCTTCAAGCCTCCAATCACAGAAATAACTTCTATGCTCAATCAACACCAAGAGTGCAATGATAGTTTGAACAATTTTGTCCAACAACTAATCCAACGAAAGCATAAAATAACCCTAAATGAAAATTTCAAGAGAAAAGGCCCAGTGAAATCAAAACATCATCATCACCAAAGCACAAAACTTTCAAATTAGGGATTCTAAAACTTAAAAGCGAATAAATTAACCGAAACCCATTTACTCCAAGGAACAGAAAAACTTCATACTATACGGAATATAAAGAGGGGGAAAAACGCAGCAGAAAAATTGAAAATAAAATACATCAAAAAAGTGAAATTTTAAGCACCGATCGGATTAACTTACCATAGGGTTCGGGGAGGAAAATGAAAGACGAGAAATCTAAATACAGACTAAGATTCGAGGCATAGAGACGTGAAATCCCAGGCCCCCAACCTAGAAAGGGAGAGAGAGAGTAATGAAAGAGTGCAGAAGAAGACCTGTTCGTCCCAATCAGCAAAGAGTAATCCAAGACATTTTCCACGCGTTGAGTTATATACTTTTTTCTCTGTGCAATATTTTTTTTTTTTCCAGTTCCGAATGTATAAAAAAAGAATTACACAATTAAAGGAAACCCGGAAAATGGAACAAGCGCGTCCTTTGGAGTTTGGAAACATTTTCCAATGTAAATTAACGTCAGTCGCCGCACTGCAGCGGTGAAGCTTACCTCTTGTCTCTTGAATTGCCCCGAAGTTTGTGACCAAAAATAAACAAATAAAAAACCAACGGTAAATGAACATTTGTATTAGCTTCAACAGGAGAGAATCCGTTCGAGAAAAGAATTCACAAAGTTTGAGGTATTTCACAGATTTTAAAATGAATTTTATGGATTTTGAGATGATTTTTATATATTTTTAAATAGTTTTACCTCATTTTATGTATACCGTTGGGATAACGTTGTTCCCAAACAAACACATTGAGTAAAGGCTAGCGGCCAATCCTATTTTCCCCCAAACAAAGCCAACGTTAGAATTAAAGATAATTCATTTTTTTAGATTTATACTCTTTTTTATATTAAATAAAAAATAGATAATTAATTCACCTAAATAAAAAAATCAATTAAGTTATTTGTTTATAAAAAAATGTGAGATGGTTTTTCTAAAAGGCCTATTTGAATCATTTGTATAGGATATATTACATCTTGATGGGAACTCTTGATATATATAATAGGAAGGGTTTAAAAATAAGAAAAATCACTGTAAGGTCATAATACAGTTATTTGTTTAACAAAAATCAGTTGTTATTAAAACTTGCGGTAATCAAATTTCTTACAGTAATTCTCTAAACAAATTATAAATTTAATGGCATTTATTTATAGCATTGACCTTTAAACCATTACTTCAACTAATATAATGACTGAGACTAGTTTTCAATACTTTTCCTACTATAAGCAAACTTTTTTTACTAAACACATGTATTCTCTTACTGAAAGTAATCCTAATTAAGACACTGTCAAATACTAAACGTGAACACTTTTTCCAAAAGGAATTCAAACATAAGTCCACCACATAATAAGGGATAAATCCATTCTGCTAAACCTGACTATAAGCTAGTAGCGGAACTAGAACCTTAGAGTAGTAGGTGTAACAGTTTTATTTTCAAGCAAATGCCCATCCTGAAGATTAAGTGGCTCCGCCACTGCCAGAAGCCGATTCCGCTATACCCAATGCCGTTGGTTACAAGCAAACTTGAAAAGGGCATCGATTTTAATTTTTACCCATTCCACCCAACTACGATGAGATCTCATTGTTTCCTTCCATGTCATGAAAACAAGTTTTCTAAGAAAGTGGAGGACCATTAGGCCCTACCCTATAATTCCTTGTAACCAAACAAAGAGAGAGAGTCAAGGTCAACTAACACATGATGGTCAGGTCAATGGAATATGGTAATGACACCCATTTCAAATGCATTTAACAAATAATTTCATGCTCGTCATCATCGGAGATTCTTCTGAAAAAAGCTTTTTTTTTTTTTTTTTAAGTTTCGGTGATGACTATAACATGCAATCAAGGTTAAGTCTACATAGAATATATTTCATTTCAAGGCTAAAATAATCACATCGGCGTTCCTAACAATTCATTTAAATGTCGTTTTGCCATATAGAATTAATAAAAAAGAAAGATATATATATATGGGTAGGATACATTTGCCATATATTTATATATATATATATATATATGTCGTTTCAAGAATTTTTTTTCATCATTTAATTACAAACAATCCTTTAAATTGGTTGTGTGAACATTTTCTATTAAATAAAATTACTAGTGTTAAGGTTAAGAGATTAAAAGTACTTTTTTATTTAAAAGATTAAAATTAAACATGATGCAAATATAAATTAACAAACATACATTTTAGCCCAATACTCTATAATTCTCGAGAATATAGAAATATATAAAATTGAATTTGTGTATTCTTGTTTGTAATCAAAACTTGTAGGGTTTTTTTTTTTTTTTTGTATAGTAAGTATATTTTCTACCTTAGAGAATAAGCTTCCAGTTACATCATTTTCATTGATTAAGCTTCTTTTTAACTTTTTTTTTCCCAAGTGAGGGCATAAAGACAAAAAAAACATGAGCATTTACTTCTCATCAACCTAGGGCTTGTCTGGAATACTGAAATTGATTTTAACGGATTTCAAAAATGCAATAGAGATGGATATGGAAATGATATTTAAGATTCCGTTTGGATGAGATGAAAAGTTGAAAGGAAAGAAAATGAGAGGCGAGAAAATGGAGAGAAGAGAAAAGTTGAGAGAAAATATTATCACCCATATTGCTTGGATGGGTGAGAGAAAATAGAGAGGAAAGAAAATGAGCAAATGGTTGAATAACTAAAATATCTTTAAATAAAAAATCTTTTAATAAATAGTAACAAGTAAAGTATGCTTAAAATATATAAAGTATAATATCAAATAAAATATGATGATGAAAAATTATATTAACATTAATATCATTAAATAATTTAAAATCAAATTATTTATTAAAGAATTTTTTCGGTTATTATATTTCAAAACAAAATAATTTAAATAAGAATATATAAGGTTGCGAGGTTTTAGTAAACAATTAAAAAATAAATTAGATATTAAAATATATCTTAAATTTTATTCTTTTAAAAAAAGAAAGTCATAGTCAAAATTTAAAAAAAGTTATATGTTAAACTTAGTTAGAATGAAAAAGTAGTAAAAGAGCATGTGAGTAGATAAGGAAAAAGAGTTTTATCTCCATTTTCTCTCCATGTGTGGAGAGAAAATTGGGGAGAAAATGTGGTGGAACTCACACCCCATTGTCTCTCCAACTTTTCATTCCTCCTACTTTTTCTCCCCTATCCAAGCAGTGGAAAACTCATTTCTTCCCTCATTTTCTTTCTAAGTTTTCTTTCCTCCCTCATTTTCTCTCCATCCAAACATAGGGTAAAAGTATGTTTGGTATGTCTATAAAAATCATATATAATTAATATTCTAAAATACGTAACATATGATGACCCATATACCCTCGAAACAAAAACAAAAAAGGGCTCTCCATCATCTTCAGAATTTCCACTCTCATCGTCATTAAACCAGCGATCAAACCAGATTGGAAAATCTAATTAAAAAAAAGATTTGAAAATGAAATGAAATCAAATCACATATTTTGCTCATTGATATTGTTTAAATTGAGCATCAAAAGGACGATATGAATATGGCAATTCAGATTTTTAACATGCTTGAACACAGTGAGGTTGTTTTCTTCACTATCGCAAGATGGAAGCCATGATTGGGGATGACTAAAATGAGGTTGGAGATTGAGGGGAAGGCAAAGGGAAGGACGACGATGGGATATCCCATGTACTCATTGGTGTTTCATATCTGGTTCCACAGCCTTTGAATCGGACAGCTTTGACGGTGAAGTTGTGGTTAAAGAATGAGAAGAGGATGACACACTAATCTCAGTCAGTTGAGCCTTTGTTGGTTGCTAGAGTTGCTGTCACACAAAGAGTTATCATCCTCACCATCATAGGATGAATGCATCATCGCCAGCAATGGAGGTCGGCTGAGTAGCTACCCAGCCTGGGTTTGTTTTCTCATGGAGACGGTTCTTTAGATATGTTGAAGATGGAGGTTCTTGTCCCTAAGGTCGAGTGGTGGCATGTGTGGAGGTCGCCGTCAATGGCTGTGCAAAGTAGAGGGAGGTGGTTGTTGGAGAACGTTGAAAGCAAAGTGGAAGGGTAAAACTAAAGGAGGTACTAATGTGTTGGAATTCCAAAACTGAGTTATTTTGAAGGAAGTTATTTCTATCAATTTTGATGGAAGCCATTTTCAAGTAGAAATCATTTCTATACTCAATTCTTTGTATCAAACATGCAATTCATATGGAATTTAATTCCAATTTTATATCCATACCTCCAATTCCAACATACCAAACAGAGCACTATATATTCGCATATTTATGATTGATACTAAGATTATTCTCCAGTCCCATTCCAATTCAACTACTTATAGTAGATTATTAAGTACTAATGACATAGTAAATAATTGTTGTGCATTTAGAACTTCAAATGTCTTAGGGGAACTTATAATTAAACATTTCATGCGGACAATGATTACAATAATTATATTAAAATTGAATTTTGAGAAAAAGTGAGGTCAAAAATTAAAAATATATAAAAATATATCATTCAAGATCTCAAATCACGATCATATGTCATTGAATTCTTCAGATTTGAGTTACTATACTGTAGAATTCATCTCTTTAATTGTCAATTTCATCCCTTTTCTATGAAACATGTTATGAATACTTGCTGGCGAAAAAAATGTTTTGAATACTTGTTTTTTAGTGTACACATATTATTCTACTGCCTTCAGACTTTAATATAAGACACAATAGTAAATTAATTTGAATAATAAATCAAATGTGATATTAGAAACAATCATATTTAGCTTCCTTCATATCTTAAAAAAATTCAAACAACTCTCATATTAAGAATCAAATGTGATATTAGAAACAATCATATTTAAAAAGTTGCATTAAATATAAACATATATCTTAGCAAATTCCCAAATAGTTTGCCACATTGAAGGAGTTTAACCCTAGATATGGACAAATTGCCGTTTAAAATTTCAGAACAGATCTAATTTGTTATAATCAAACGCTTATCCCATGATTTGTCTGAGTTGGTCTGCCCAATAGATAATCCCAGTAAACACTATAATTCGTCATGTTTATTTCATGCTATTTTATTCCTTGTATCCATGCTTCAAAGAACAATGCCAGGGATGAAATCTTTACTGTGAAATACTGTTAGCCTACAGACCAAAAAGAATTACCACGTCCAGTGAGTATAAGATTTAGTTTGTAGTGTAAATTATACTATAAATATGATATTATATTAAAGATCAGAGATAGTACTATGGAATGCATAGAGTAATAGAGTAATACAGTAAAACGTATTAACAAGCCAAGAGATAAGGTCAAGGAAACCAGATGCTCACCGCTTCTGCATTTCTTTCATTCACACTTCTAAGCGCTTAGAAGTTTCAAGTATGCTGAACTCTTCGTGCCTTTCAAGAGGAAAACAGCCTAGAGAACAAGTAGACATGGCAGCCCTGCACAACATCTAGCAGAGGAGCTGTTTGGCATGCATCCTCTGCCGCCCGATTCAACCATTTTTCCAAAATATTTTCGGATATAGGGGCAATCTGGTGCTGCAACATTGCTGCCCCAAGAGGTCCCACCAAATTCAGCCTTGTTGCGGCTGAAATGACATCTCTCATTGTGATGAACAAGTAAGCTCTCTGAGAAAAATTAGTGTCAAATCCAAGTGCTCCGCATACAAGTCCAAATATTGGAGCATGGTGAAAAGATACAGACCCTAACCCAATAGAAGTATCCCTCATGGTTTTAAGAGAGGGAGTCTCGGAGAACATGGCTGAAGCCACCCTCATGAGTGCAGATCCTTGTGAGATCGATGCCTTTCGACTGACTTCATTGGTTAAAGTAGCATCCAACATTCTGTCAAGCCTGTGCCAGGTTTCCAAATTCGGTGACGAGGCAGCTGAGTACACATAGGGAAGGAGTAAGCTTCCTGTATTCTCCAAGACATGGATAATAAAAGTCTTAAGCTCATCGGGACCAGACACCATGTGGGATTGAACTGCTGCTTCAAGACCAAAAGAATGAGCAAATCCACCAGTTGGGAGAAGTGAGTCAAGCAACTGCCATTGACTCCACTGTAGATAAGAGTCTGCTAGGCGAGGTCTCTTACGCTCTCCATTTATTTGCATTTTAAATGAAGCTCTGGGGGTTGGCTGAAAATTTTCATCTTAAGGATTAAACAATGCCTATATATTGACTTCTTTACAAAGCAAAAATGAATTCCATCTTAATAAGGAACATCTAATAGTGTTAAAGAATCACAAGATAGCAGTAATCTTAATTATATAAAGAAAAATCAATTAAAACTATTATCCTTTCAGCAACTCACAAGAGAGGAATGTTCCAAATCTGTTTAAGATCTAAAGCAATCTAGACTAGAGTAGATGTTCAAAGGTGAGTGCCTTCACAATTGTTCAAGAGTAAGTGATTGTAATGAGATACAGAAAATCGAGAATGCCAAGAAAAAAATAACCGGCTTAAAAATATAAATTAAAGGGAAAAAAGGGATTTTTTTTTTGGGGGGGGTTAAAGTAAGCCACAGTCACACTGTCCCCCTTACTTCACCATTTGTGTGCAGGAACCTTCACTTCCATTATAATCAACCAACCTAGAAGATTATGCCGGTTACTCTCTCTAGTGAGACACAAATGGAAAAACCACCGTTTTAATGAACAAAAAAACTTAAAAAATCAAAAATTCAAATTGCCAAGTCCTTTACTTGATCTGTTAGTAGCAAAACAAAAATCAAAACTTTAAATTGCCAAGTCCTTTAATTGTTTGGATCTTCCTACGCGTTGGAAATTCATCATTATTCCATTGATGCTAGTCATTTAGATGAAAGATATGGATAGCTCCGGGCCAAGCATGAACATCAGAGCGTCTTACCCCACTTATTTGAGCGTTAGGAAAGCATAACAAGGTACACCTCACCACGGATTAAAGGCCGGACACCTTGCAGATTAGAGACTTCAGCCTTTTCTTGTAAGAAACAATTTTAGTTCACTTATATCGCAGTTTTCCCAATTAAATTATCTATTCAAGGTACTGAATACCGGCCCACATAAAACAATCATATAGCTCTATGAAAGAAGTTTGAGACCATACACTAGTGGAGTTTCACAATAATTTACTGCATGGTGGCATTCTCTATAATCTACGACTAATCATTAGCAAAATAACAAGAAAAAAAGCTAAACCTAAGACTTGTTTTCTCGGTATTGAATTTCATCCTTTTTCATGAAATGGAAGCCTATAATATATCTATATTCTCCGGTCCCAAGGCAGCGGGAGCAGTAAGCAAGACCACTTCCACCACAAGTCCTACACCATTTTGGCCATTCACCTTTTGGGAGCATTTCTAAATCAACATTGTTTGTCCTTCCTTTTCCATGACATTGGTGACAATCAACCCTTCCACTTCCCTCACAGACCAAACAAGGAGGATCTGGCTTCTCTCTTCTTTTCTTCCGAACATTTGACTCTGTCCTCACAACCCAAGATGGCTTCATGAATGAGAGATGAGGCAAAGAGTTAGAATGGCGGGGCGCAGGCAGACCATTAAAATTCGTGGCCTCAAATCGGACCGTTGTTAATGAACTCAGAGTTCTGAGTGCCATTAATACCAGCAAAACGGCAGTGTCCACTTCATCTTCCCCAATGAATGAAATCTGAAACAAATCAGTCACCTACTTACTATGGTCTTTCAACACGTATTGCTTAGTTTAAGTTACTACGGAATAACAATGGGAGAAAAAGGCACCTATCAGAAGCCTAATCGGTAACTAAACAAGTCAAATCTTAGAAGGCTGGCTAAAAGCATGGTAAACATAAAAATAAGGGACAATAAGGGAGACTGTTTCTCCCTTTGGGTTCGCATGAAATTTCCTGATAAGAAATTCAGAAAACCATATTACTCAGATGTCAAAATATCCAAATATTAGCATGCACACTGATCAGAAATTCATAATTACTTCCAGCAACCAAAAAAAAAAAAAGAAATCAATCAATTCGTTATTAATTAATGAAGTAAGGTTACAAGGAAAAATCAGAAAGCCAGGTAAAGAAGACCCGCAAAGACATCACTTAAAGTATATACATCCAAAAAATCCCCAACAAAACTTTCGAGTTTAAGGACCGAAATCACTCAGCGAGCAAATGAAAGATAGGCAAGGGTTGAAAATGTTTACCAGTAATGAAAGTGAAGCTCAGGAAACCGAGATTGGATCAATCTTCAGCTTTGGACATCGGCTAGAGAGAGAGAGAAACAGATGGAAGTGACGGTAGGAACCGGAGGGGAGTTTACTTCCCGCTAAATGCTCTGCTCGACTGCTCCAAGCCTCCAATCTCCGCTTCAGTGAACCAATGGAAAATCTGTTGCATCGTAATTTGCAAAGATGAGATAGCTTTTTTTCCCCTCTCGATATGTGTATTTTGTTGGGCCAAGATTCATTTTGGGCTTAAATACAAATACAGTTATAACTCACTCCAGTGAAACTAGATATTGTTTGTCGAGCCTAGTCGTTATCAGATACAACGGTGGATTTCTCCGAATAGTGGGTGGGTTAAAGTCAATCTAATAGAGCGGTGGCTCAAGCCTCCCAAAAGACAGGTTGTGGAGGTATCATTAGGGACCACTTGGATTCATGGATTATGAGGTTTGCTAAGACCTTGGGACAATGTAACCCTTATGTTGCGGAATGATGGGCTATTTATAGGAGCCTACAGCCCTACAGATAGATTTCAACTCTGGTTTCAGAGAAGTTATCATTGAATCCGATGCTAAGTTACTGGTTAACATACTCAATTTGGATTGTTTTATTTCTAACACAGTGTTGTTGTTCATCAATTTGAAATGTTATTTTCTAATATGTGCCAAGAGAGTTTAACCGTTTGGCTGTTGCTCTTACTAAGGAGGCTATTCCTCCTCTTCAGTTTAGTACTTATGCCCGAATCATCTTCAGATTTTGTTCTCGAATGATTTATTGGGATCAGATCCCCTCAAAGCGTAATTCCTCTTGTGTTTTGAGCATTTGTGCTCTCTTTTTGTATAAAAAAGATATTTAAAAAACTAAACAATGGGATTAATTTTTCTTTTACCAGAAACAAAGGGATTGATCCAATGAAGGTTATGTTTAACAATTACATTTGAAATCACATTTACATAAGTTAAAATAAAACTCCCTTCATATATTTACCTCGATTTGTATGAAATTATTCTTCAAATGGATTCACAAACACGTGCAAAATTTGGTGTAGTTGGTATGGAACTGATTTATAACCTATGAAGTCATAAATTCATATATGCTTTCTGAATCTAAAGATACATGGAACAAAATTACCTCTAATTGGAAGCTACTTGTATTTATAAAAAAAATTCTCTTAGCTAAAATAATGTGTTCTATAACACCCAAAAAAACACACACACGCGCATACAGAAGTTAATTGACAAAAATAAAAGTGGAGTTTAAATATCATTGTGTGTATCTATTTTTGTGTCATACTATTTTTTTTAAAGGCACTACTGCAACAAATACTTTTCATATATGTTTAGGCCTTTTTAATCCCTTTTAAACGGATATAAATACGAATGATAAAGTTAGCTTACCTACATATTTTTTAGTAGTTATTATCAGTTAATTAGTTAAATTCGAATTAATTAGTTAAATGCACTACTACAACAAACACTATATATATATATATATATATGTTTTAGGGCCTTTTTAATTGCATTCTTTTAAGCGGATATAAATACGAGTGATGTAGAAAGTTAGCTTACCTACATCTTTTTTTTTATTGTACTGGTTATATATCAATGATCAATGCGTCAAACTAGAAAGTATAAATTCGAATTAATTAGTTAATAAACAATTATAATGATAGATGGTAGCAGTAGATATCAAGTGATATAAGTGGATGGAGGGCGTAAATAGAAATATAAAATTCAGAATGTTCAGAACTCTTTACAACACGAAGCACACTTGGCCTAGGGGAAAAACTGCACAAGAAATTCATTTAAAACAACAAACAAACAATAACATCACAAGAAACTGAATCAGAGAGAGGGAGGGAGGGATTATATACAGTACAGGGTAAAGGATAAAAATATTTCAGAAGTTTTGTGAATGAGTACAGGGTATATAGAAGTTGTTGGAAGGTCATTTTGGACCCGAAAATTATAAAAAGAAGTATTTTGTCTCACCATTAAGAACGTGTGTTTAGGAATCTGTTGAGAAAAAGGAGTTTATGAATTCTAAAAAGAATTTACGGAATCCAAGAAGCATTTACGGATTTTGAAATTTTTTTATGAATTTTGATGTGGTTTTTACGGATTTCAAGATGGTTTTATCTTGATTTACATACATCGTTAGGAAAAAGTTCTTATCTAACATGCACAATGTTAACATTGATTGTCACATCCTAATAAATAGGTTAGTTAACTTTAACCGTCAACGTTAATATTCTTAACGATAGGGATAAAAATGGCTGTTTAAACTTTTTTTTGTTCAAAATGGCCCGATGATAGCTTTCGTGTGCTCGATCCCCATTGAAAAAAACTTTAAAGTTATTTTTACCCCTTAATCTTTATATATTTTTGGAAATCAAACAAGATAGAGAGAGAGAGAGAGAATCCATAATCTACTCCTATTAGACATGTTCGAAAGAAATCAACATCACTTGTCCGTGACACATACATCCACATGTGCATGAGTGTGTGTCTACATTCTTGTCTGTAGTTGTGATCCTTCTTCGATGACCTTATCAGCAGAAGCATGGCGATTCTTCTCAAGGTCTTTAGCAGTGTCATAAGAAGCATGCAAGCCAAAGAGGACGTAGTAGACCAAAAGAAATGCCGTCCATATCCCAAACCTTATGAACGAGTCTTTGTCTATGGAACCTAACAAGAAGATGTTGATGGCTATCGACAAAGATGGAAGCCATGGCACCAATGGGACTCCCCAGTGCTTCGGCTGCTTCGCCTGCGGAACAAACAGCCACAGCCCCGCCGTGCCCATCAGCCAGAGTGGCACCGCCACCACGTACCCGATCCAACCGTCGCTGGTCGCCCAGTACCCGGAAATGGCGCCGGAGGATGCCAGAATTAGAACTAGGAACACTATGAGCTTTGTCTGTAGATAATGCAATAGGGCTTCTGTATGTTAGTGTTTTTGTACATATAATTCTCTTCTCATAACTTGCACAATTTTTTTTTTATTCAAATCACTTAATCTTATAAAATATTTTGTTTCAGTCATCTTAAAATGTGTTGATATTGAAAATTTTTAGATGTTTACCAAATACTTAAACGCTAATATATAAACACTGAAGGTAAATCAAAGCAAAATTTTCTAAAGCAATTAACTTTTATAATATAAAGTAACAGCAAACATTACCTGGTCTGCCTTAGTCGTCACTCCAGTTGAGTAGTATCGTCGAACAAGAAGCCCTAAAGCAACAAGCATGAAGATGAACAGTGTAGAAATCGACAACAGGTTCGACAGAATCTCCAGCTTCGTGAAGAAAGCTATCACCGCCGTGGCCGCAATCATCGATATCGTCGCATTCACCGGCGTCCCCAGCTTGGCGTCCACGTGAGCGAACCATGGCGGCATCATGTGGGTCCGAGCTATGTGCGTCAAGTACCGAGCTTGGCCTACTGTGCCCACTAGCAGCACCGTAGTCATACCTTTCAATGCTCCGGCCGCCACTATGTACTTCGCCCAGTCCATCCCCACGGCGCTGAAGGCAACGGAGAACGGTGCGTTTACGTCAATATCGGTGTAGTGTTGCATGAGGCAGAGGGTAATGGCTAGCAAGCAGTAAGCTCCGGTGCATATCACCATGGAGCCGACGAGTCCGATGGGGATGTCTCTGGCGGGGTTCTTGGTCTCTTCAGCCATGGTCGCGACGGCGTCGAAGCCGACGTAGGCGAAGAAGAGGACGGCGGAGGCCACGAAAATGCCACGTGGGCCGTATGGGATGAAGTCTTCGTAGTTCTTAGTGTCAGCTTTCATGAGACCGGCGACGATGATGAAGATGATGACGGCCATGTG